>CM063252.1:12732249-12804050 GCA_032158295.1 Pycnopodia helianthoides | reverse complement strand
CCTCACTAACGATAAACATACCACTCAGTTCCAATTTCCTCTATATAGTTTAGTCCGATAATGTTATAATGTTTGTAATTCTGCGATCCGATGTTAACACTATACTCAGTCATGTATTTTAGAAATCTGATACAAGCATCAAGCATTATCAGAAATAATTTTCAAAATTTAATAATAGTCGAGCTCAACTGGTGACGTCACGTGGAAAATAGTAATGTCCAAAACCTTTCTCTAGTAACAATTGGACGTCTTTATTAGCGTCAATGTTAATGTTAAATATCACACAGGGCCAGCATATAGATGTGTGAGCTATGACAAGCTTCATTAATAGGATTTCTGAATCTATGGGAGTATAGTCGCCGCAGCGTTCTAGTGTTAGTCGCCGCGGCGATTTACCTGTTTGGATGTTGTTTACTAGTTTCTGTCCTTCAATCTAATACAACTATACACATACTAGCCTTTCACTATAAATTGCAAATTTAAAAAGAGAAAGCCCTAAAAATTACCAAATAACGGCAATTATGTTTAATGTCTGCATCAGATTGATCCGCGTTAAACCTTGGGTTCAGCTAGGGGTTAGTGCGGGTTGTTTTGGTCTTTTTTTATGACAGGAAAGTATATACCCTGTCTCAGTTGAAAGTGACCTTCATTTAAACATCTTTGAACTGTTTTAGAGACATGTCACGAGCCATTAACCTTAGATAATGGTGCAGATATTTTTGTGAATGTTTTCAGCTGACCGTTAATATTCTGATGAATAATACAATAATATAATTATTATGTTTGGACTGCTGTGTAAACACGTTATTGCTTGCTATCCATGAGCGTCAATCATGGGGGGGGGGGGGGGGCAGGGACACGTCCCCCAAAACTTTTCGATGGGTGGGGGACACTATATCAAATGTCCCCATTTTTTGTGTGTATTCGACGTGTATCTCATATATGGCATTATGTGATCGCTTAGGGCGATTAACCAATAACTTCTGCTGTTTTTACATAAATGACAAGCATGTGTGTGTCCTCCCTTATGTTAGCAGACTAATCCTTTTTATAGCAAAACAACAACATTTCTAAAAGGCAAATAAAGCATTTTTTCTATGAACCTGTGTAAAAAATATTGCGCTTAACGCCTTTGAAATGTTACTCGGACCGGCACCCTCTCCCAGTCATAACATTATTTCTGTAATCGGTGTTACTGCATTCAGTTAACTTATGCATCCTTGTCCAGCCCGTCAAGGATCAAACTTGGTCATGAAGGCATACGTATAATAGACCAACTGAACATGGGGGTCACGGCACGGACTAGATATGTCAACATTAAAAAAAAAAATTGTTTGCCCCACACTTAAAAAAAAAATCCTGTTCCGCACCTGTTAAAGTTAGATTAATATATCAAGTATAATGGACTTTTTTTTTTATTGTCTCTCGTTCTTTCTGTCTTCGAACCAAATCTAAGTTTTATATCAATGTTATGTAAATGTTGTTCTAGTAAGGAGAGCTTTTCTAGGCCATTCAGAAATGCTAAAACACAACAGCATCAGGGGGCACAGCCCCCTGAACACACGCCAAGGGATTCACCCCTGGATCCCACCAGGGGCCCTTTAGCGGGCCCCTGGACCCCACGCCGTGAGTGGCACGACCCATGTTGTCCCCCCATCTCTTTCAATTTTTCTGTGTACGATTTCAATCAAACATTTAATCAGGTTCATAGCCTACACTATTTGTGAAAATAGTGTTCTAAACTGTGGCAATTTGTTTTTGCTTTGCACCTAGGTTATCCATAGTTTTCCAACCTTGGTTGGCAAGGGTTCGGACTCTTACGTTGCAATAGAAAGGTCTTTAAGACACCATATTGTTGGGAAGTCAATGTTCTCGTGTGTCCTCGTGTGTTTCACCGTAGTACGCATTTTAGGCTCCACGGCGTTTACGCGCATACCAATAATTTGACGTGCAATTTGTCTCCTAATTGCAAAATGAAGAACATGGCAGAGACACGGGTTCAACAGCCTCTTCAGACACCGCATTGTTTACCATTCACATGCGCTTCTCACCTCTGGGACGTCCTTCATATTTAGTTCGTGTCCTAATTGGCAGCTGCTGCAGCTACTATTGATATGGTTGTTGCTATTAGCTATTGCTTTTATTCAAAAGCTGCAGCCAATTATTCATTAAGTAATGCATGTTTAGATTTTCAAAAAATAGCGCCCCTTTTTTTTATACGAATAGCGAATCTCAATACAAATAAACACCATTGCATATAAAAACAAATGTGTTATTTAAAAGTTGGTTGTGTTACTCTATTAAAACTTTCAATAAATAGCTGGAGCTATCTCTAAGAACACATAAAAACCGTGTAAGTTTTCCTGTTTAAACAAGATTTATTTAAGAATACATTTTGGGGATAAAGGTAACTAAACGTCTCATTATAGATATATAAGTCTTGCCGTTCTTTTCTTTAGTTGCAGCTGAGTAGCTCAAATCGCGTGCATAAACCCATTACCCAAGAGACAGGATTTATGCGGATGAATCTTGATCGGATCATTCTCTGTGACGGTGTCTGGACAGAGACCCATATGTCGGTGAAATCATGAATTTTCCGGTAACACGGATAGATCTGAATTAGCAATAATGATACAACAAAATGTACATACATTCAAACAATCTTCTATCGTAGACAGCACAACAATTTCGTTGTTCTAGTACTGGGTGAGCAATACTGATAACAAAACGTGTTTTTTGTTGTAAATACTTCACAACAATATTAAATCATTGTTTTGTACATACATTCAGACAATCTTCTAACGTATAAATCACAGCCATTTTCTTCTTCGATGTTTCAACAACTTGACAGGAAAAATATTGCTGTTCTCAATTTGTTAACTGATAATATTCATTATTTTTGTTTATACTCCTTAAATGTTCTCAAAATTTTGCTGATTCGAAAAATCAATTGAAAGGTTGGTTTCTTCTTGTTTCAGAAACTCAATACATACAAACTCTAATAGAATGTTTTAGTCAAGTAAAAAGTATGACTATGAACGCGCGAATCAGTGGCGTTATTGTTTTGTCGGTTAGCGGGGGGGGGGGGTGTCTGGAGGTGACATCCAGTCGAGCTACATGCCATACTCGTAGATAGGAACATGTATACTCAGAAACGACCTTTTTTACCTCACAATGGATACTCCGCTCAGTTTTTCTGATGACCAGCCCCTACATGTTAATAATATTTTCCCTTGGTATAAAAATTGTGGATTAGTATTGGTTTGGATGTGCGGATTGCCGTGGGCCTCAACATATTTACCAATGTTTGAACATTACATTTCCACCTCTAACTGGAGAAACGGGAACACCGGTTAATTCTAGTAACCCACAAAATGTACAGTTTTTTTTCTCGATGAGCAAATTGTTTAACTACCTTTGGTGACCCGTCTGCGTTCTTCATAAAAGTCCATGCGTTTTCATCATTGCTATACTCCAGTGTAAACGACGCCAAAAAATGATCTGGGTTGTAACGGCCCTGGATGATCAGGCCGTAGATGTCCACAGTGTGGCCGAAATCCACCTGAACCCATTCGCCAAAAGTTATCTTTCCACACCAGGAACCTGTCAGAACCGACAATTTTTCGCTTAATATCTCTTGGTGTCAAAGGCATCCATTTAACACTCAGGTGACTTCAAATCACCAACTAATCTAAACAAGCAGAAGCAGAAACACAAAGGACCACAGAAACAATCAGGGGCACTTACCCAAACATTTACTGAAGTTGTCCTATTGTACCTGTAACTACAGGTAATAAACATTAGAAGCGATATCATTTCGTTTTGAGCCTGGTGTTTGACTGTTGTTCGCCTAACCAAAAACAGACTGAAAGTTTTATCGGTTATAAGTTTTCAATCCTATGGAATAAAATTACCTTGGTGGTTGACAAACATTGTACTGCCCTCATGTTTTTGCAACTAATTGTGCGACACGCAAGATGTACCCGTCAGTTTTTGTCATCAAACAAAATACTTTTTTTTTTAAATAAAGGTTTGAATATGACCAAGCGGATTTTACAACCAATCAATCAATCAATAAACGTTTATTTCCATACGAAAATAGATAACTTGATCAGTTAACAGAGACTGAGACTGTATGGAGGCATAACCCATAAAAGCAAAACCTTGTAGGCTGGGATGCCTTGTACACAAAACAAAATAGAATGGAAAGTAATTATTTAGTATAATAATGAAATCATAAATCAATTCATATTATCAACAGAACAATAGAAGATCAAAACGAGACGGGTAAACAAGTGCAAAAACCAAACAAACGAAACAAAGACAACAAACCACAAGGCAGACAACGACGAACGAGCTAAACCACGATGATGAAAGAATTAGCACTTTGTAACATGTACGTAATTGGAGACAATGTGTGTGGCAGTAGATCATTAGTGTATTTAACATGAAAATGCCTGCTTGAAGTGTGTTGATATCAGTGAGTTTCAGTGTGTTCAAGTTAGCAAACAAGGGCGCAGTATGGTCTCGATGGTGTGACATAGAAGCTGTACCGATAGCCCTGTTTTGGAATAAGTACAGAGAATGAAGTTTACTACAGTGCTCGTGTGTGCCCAAACAATATTACAATAATCAAAATAAGGATCGAGGGATATAAAGAGTGTTGTAGAGAGAATGTGAGTGGGAAGAAACCAACGAAGCTAAGACATAACGCCTGTGTTGCGAGAAACAACTTTTGAGACAGAGGAGATGTGATTATTAATTAAAACTCCTAAAAGTTTTGCCGAGTGAACCTGTTCAATTGGAGTATCATTAATATTGATGATGAAGTTGTCATAAACTTTGCGAGACCTGCTGAAAAACATGTATTTTGTCTTGCTAAAGTTGAGTGAGAGTTTATTTGATCTAAACCGAGACGAAGCAAAACTATAGTTCCCTGTTGATGATGTCGCTTAAAAAGATAGATTAGAGTGAGAAGAAAAAAAGGATAGTGGTATCATCAGAAATTAAAATAAAAGACAGAGCGGAAGAACAATTATGAAGATAATTTATAAGCAAAAGAAAAGTAAAGGTCATTTATTATCATTTTTGTTGACAAAAATTAGTCAAATAAAAAACCACGAGGGAAACTGACTGGGTAAGTTTAAAATCATTTTGGGTTGAACAAGAAAATGTGATAGTGAGAGTGGAATTTGAACCAACGACTTCCGTCAGGGCTAGGCTAGCCCTATGTTGGCAGTCTCCCTCTTTTGTCAATTCGTCAGATGCTAATCAACCGTTAATTGCCGTGTAGCCAGGGATCACACCCTCGTATACGATGCAACCTGGGAAGCGGCAGCCAGGGGATCACATCTATTTCAGATATCAAATAACAAACCACAAGGGAAACTGACTGGCTTCTGATTGACAAAATATGGAGACCGCCAACATAATTATATAGGGCGAGATAGCTCAGTTGGTAGAGCACCGGCACGTTAATCCGGAGGTAGTTTGTTCAAAGTCCGCTCTAGTAAATTTTCCTTCGTTCAACCTTAAATTAAAATAAATCAAAGTAGGTTAGTTACAGATTCTATGTGAAAAAGAGATACACTTACCCGGGCTGTTCAACCTAGCTAGTGCTGGTCCGTAGTTTGCGTAGTCGTCGTTCAAGACGGTACTTGCAGTAATCTGATTGTCTGCGATGGCGCCGCTTTCCATACCGAGGCGAGTGATGTTGCAACTGGTTCAAAAATGCAAAAGAAAAAATAATACTAATTACTAATAACAGGAATATAACAGAAAAAGGCAACTACGGGAAATTCCTCCTAAGACACCGCTGTATATTTTGAGTCACTAACGCTGCTCTGGACTGATTTTGTCAAAAAAATGATGGCATAAGCCGCGCGCTCATATTTGATATTTTGGTGAAGTGCTAACTAGCCACGAGGCAATGCTAATTACTGTCACGTTAAGTTGTACTTTTTAATCCGTTTTTATTTTTTCCAACTATAACAAGAATGAGATGGAAATGTTAAGAAACCACAAAGTAATTGTTTCTTCCGGTTTTTTTTTGGTTTTTTTTTAAATGGGCACTGTTAATGTGCTGCTCGTGGCTTGACATGGAAACATGAACTCTCACCCAGTTACTACACCCGCGCGCTGACCGTCACGACGACTGTGTCCTTTTAAAATGCTCTATCAAAGCATTCGGCCCGATCCATAATGTAAATGAACAAGTTGGATTTCCCAATCACAGAGAAAAGTGCCCTTTTTAATCGTTTGTATTAGCAAACATTGATTTCTTTGTTTTACAAACCTTTGACAGTGACTAGGAATGTACATTGTCCAGGGTTACCAGCAGCATCCTGCGCCATACACGTGACTGTGGTGGTACCCACTTTGAAGGAGCCATAGTCTCTAGGCTCGACAGTCGTCCCTTTGTCATCGGCACTGCATGTGGTTGGGTACGATCCATCTGCGTCACTCGCAGATACTGAATTCCACATCCACTGAACATAAGTAGTAGCATAGCTGTCCTTGGCTAAGCCGAACAAATCTTGGGGGCAGCTCACTGTACGACCTTTACTAATGACTGGAGTAAGAAATGTGCAGAACTTTTTTTTTAAGTTGGATGTTTTCAATGTACGCTTTGTTTTAGCCTTTGTCACCAATGTCATCTAAATTGATACTTAAGGTTGATCTTTGTAGGCTCACTGGTCCGACGTGACTGTAATTATCGTAGAAACTGACGGAATCTGTTTACTCTTCAATAGTGAACACACATTTTGTTTCTGGTGACCAACCGCATCTGACGTCATACTTGAGACACTCGCAATATTAACGTGAAAACGCCCCCCCCCCACCCCCGCAACAAATAAAAGAAGAAGAAAAAAACTCATGCACTTTATCAATAACTATCATTTCATTGAATCACACACAGACACTCACTATAGTGTTTTTAGTGAAGCACTGGTAAGCCGAATGCCCGTCGACGGCAGTACTTCAGGGTTTGTGATCAATATTGTCGTTGGGCTTGAGTAATGTTACTTTAAAACATTGCGTTAAACAAGAAAATGGTTGTGGGGTTGTGTCATTCTAAAGCCGTTTTCGTCTAAAGCCTTTCTGGCTCGAATGATACATTATTAGAACTAAGACCCTTATTGTACTGATTATCCTTAGAACTAAGAACTATAAGTACACGAAGCAGGCACGCGTAAATTTTGATTAATTTTCAACTCAAAAAATAAGATGGCAAAGGTAAAAGGTAACTGATTCCGGAACCAACGAGAGAAAGTTTTGTTTAATTCCTGCTCGTCTTAATACGGTGCCCCTAAAGGAACAAGAAAAACCATTTGAAAGAATATAACTTTGTTCCCCGAAATGTTTTTCTGTTTCCTAAAAATCGTTTTGTTTTCGAGGAAATTAAATAATATCTCAAGGGAACGAAATGATACATATGTTATTATTTTTTTATTTTTTTTTTATTTTTTTTTAAATAAATGTTTCTATATTTTTTCAAACCCGTCCCTTTAGGGGCTCCGTACTTTTACAACAAAAACAAATACGTACATGCAGACAAGGATCTAAACAAATTGACTGGCTTTACGCTTAAAGGCCCTCAGCCCCGTTTCCTACCTGCTTTTGCTGGATTTGTGTTGGGTTTTTGTGTTGAAAGCTCCTTCGACACTGTGGTGATCTATTTATAATATTATGAATGGAACAATAAATTAGATAGGATGTTAAAACTCTCGGGTTATTCTGAGAAGCTTAAATTATTTTATCAAAACTGTTGACATGATTAGTTTTCAGAGTTAAATTCTCGGGCCCTGGGCGAATTGGAGGCAGTGGCTGCGGCTGTGGCTAATAATGTTGCTCAGGGCAGTCACTGCCGCTAAATCGGAAACAGTCTGAACACCAAGAAGCCTACTAAGCAGACAGCATGTATTGCTATTGTTGGTAAAATCCATTATAATTGTCGTTTTTAACTTCAACCGCAAATGGACTTCCTTTTATAAATTATAAATAAAGTTGGCAATATTGTTCGCAATTAAGTTATGACGATTAGCCGAAAAAACTTCTCTGATTTAAATTCGTGCAATAGTTGTCAAGATTTTATGTTGGCAAGAACTAACTATAATAAGTTGTATTGTACATTATTTTGTGACGTGGTTTGACCTGTTTCCTTTCCAAACCAGAGAGTCAATTAAATAGATGGGGGCCCCCTGTGTATTGAACATACTGATGTTTTAGTCGATCCAAAAAAAATTGGGGAAATACAAAATGTATATCAATCGTTTTCCCGGGAAAACGGGAAAGAATTAGTTTAATTGAAAACATTGTTTTGTATGGGGCGCCGTTTGTCAATTAATTGTTTAGCGTTTTTTTGACCTGTTTTTTACCATGGTTTGTAACAATTAGATGTAAACCATAGAAATTGCTGTCAATTTTGATATGGTTTACATACCATGAATATACTAATCAAAGCTTATAAATCATGGTTTGTAAACCATGAAAATGTAATCATCATAAAACATGGTTTATAAACCGTGGTTTATAAACCATGAAAACCGAAGCGCCACAAAACGTGGTTTATAAACCATGAAAATTAAGCACCTTCAAAACATAGTTTATAAAAATGAAAGCACCTTAAAAACATGGTTTATAAACCATGTAAAAATAAACCATAACAATTGAAGCGTCATAAAACATGGTTTATAAACCATGAAAAAAAAAACATAAAGATTAAAGCGTCATAAAACGTGATTTATAAACCATGAAAATTTTAAGCACCTTCAAAACATGGTTTATAAACCATGAACATTCTAGCATCGTGGTTTAAAAATCATGGTTTATAAACCATGAAAATTGAAGCATCGTAAAACATGGTTTATAAACCATGAAAAATAAACCATAAAAACTGAAGCGTCATAAAACGTGGTTTATAAACCATGAAAATTTAAGCACCTTAAAAACATGGTTTATAAACCATGAAACTTCTAGCATCATAAAACATGGTTTATAAACCATGAAAATGAAAGCACCTTAAAAACATGGTTTATAAACCATGAACATTCTAGCATCATGGTTTAAAAATCATGGTTTATAAACCATGAAAATTGAAGCATCATAAAACATGGTTTATAAACCATGAAAAATAAACCATAAAAACTGAAGCGTCATAAAACGTGGTTTATAAACCATGAAAATTTAAGCACCTTAAATACATGGTTTATAAACCATGAAACTTCTAGCATCATAAAACATGGTTTATAAACCATGACAATTTGAGCACCAGAAAACATGGTTTATAAACCATGAAAATTTGAGCACCAGAAAAACATGGTTCATAAACCATGAAAAACAAATCGCAAATCACAAATCACAAATCATGGTTTATTAAACCATAAAAACTGAACACAGGTTTCATTCAACCTCCTTCCCATTCTGGTCGATCGCCACGTACTGCACTACAGGTAAGTGCAATAGCGTTATAACCGTCACGTCGGCCAATTCTACGGACGGAGAAAGTTGACTATTTTTACGAAAAAAAAACATTTTTTCCCGTGAAAAATATGTATGCACGATGGTTCCAGTCAGTTTTAAAAGTGTTTCCAGATACACTCGGAAAAACTGAAAAGGCGACGGAAAAAATTGAAAACGCGACGGAAAAATTGAAAACGCGACGGACAAAATGAAAAGGTGACGAGATTTCCAAAGAAGTGGCACATATGGAACACCATACAAAACGTTCTATGAACAAACAAAAATAAAATTTCATAAATTAAAGATGACACAACTTTCCTCAAAGTAGGGCATGTCAATTGTATTTTGTGCTTCATAATAATGGGCTAATTTAACACTTTTAGATTTTAATTAATTCGGCTGAGCTAATTAGTGAGCTGAAATTTTTTTCCGCTCAGGAGATATAGCCAGGGATGTAACAAAATTATTAATTATCAAAAATAATACAATTTCGCATGAAGCACTCGCCATCTTTGTGTTGTTAATTATTGCATTCCTGATAGTGGTGACATATAGTGACGGTCTTTAGCGGAAATTTTGAAATTCGGCGCTGAGGAGAATTTCGGTGCTGGGTCCAAATTCGGTGCTCACTAACAGCCTGGTTCAAGATTAAAATACCATCAAAAACAATGGTTGTAATCAGAGTGTATCTGGAAACACTTTTAAAACTGACTGGAACCATCGTGCATACATATTTTTCACGGGGAAAATGTTTTTTTCGTAAAAATAGTCAACTTTCTCCGTCCGTAGAATTGGCCAACGTGACGGTTATAACGCTATTGCACATACCTGTAGTGCAGTACGTGGCGATCGACCAGAATGGGAAGGAGGTTGAATGAAACCTGTGTTCAGTTTTTATGGTTTAATAAACCATTATTTGTGATTTGTGATTTGTGATTTGTTTTTCATGGTTTATGAACCATGTTTTTCTGGTGCTCAAATTTTTATGGTTTATAAACCATGTTTTCTGGTGCTCAAATTGTCATGGTTTATAAACCATGTTTTATGATGCTAGAAGTTTTATGGTTTATAAACCATGTTTTTAAGGTGCTTAAATTGTCATGGTTTATTTTTCATGGTTTATAAACCATGTTTTATGACGCTTCAATTTTTATGGTTTATTTTTCATGGTTTATAAACCATGTTTTCAAGGTGCTTTCATTTTCGTGGTTTATAAACCATGTTTTGAAGGTGCTTAATTTTTCATGGTTTATAAACCACGTTTTATGGCGCTTCGGTTTTCATGGTTTATAAACCATGGTTTATAAACCATGTTTTATGATGATAAAATTTTCATGGTTTACAAACCATGATTTATAAGCTTTGATTGGTATATTCATGGTATGTAAACCTTTAAAAAAATTGACACCAATTTCTACGGTTTACATCTAATTGTTACAAACCATGGTAAAAACAGGTCAAAAAAACGCTAAACAATTAATTGACAAACGGCGACCCATAGTTTTGCATACAATTCTTGATCAGATTTGTGTCTTCAAGGTAAATTGTTTTGTGATCCACTCTCTTTCCTTAGAGTCCTTCTGATAACGAAAACAAAACTACAAATTCCAAACGGTGTGCAGGGCCCCTGTGTTTGGTACCTTTCAGTAGTTCAAGTTAAATTTTGTCAAAATCTGAAAAAATGTGTTGATATGACACTTCAAGTAAAAATGGTCTGTACGTTTTTGTTCAACATAATGTTTGGTTCATTGCTAAGTTTTTTATGATATCCAATAAAACCGGTGTTGAATTTGACCTTACAAAAAATTCTCCTTGGAATTTACAGACCCATAATTATACGATGTTATATGACGTAACGTTTAACATATCGCTACAAAAAGAGTAACAAACAAAATGATTGCCGTTTCCATTTTAACGTGAGGTTAGAGACTTGAAATACGCCCCCACCCCCCCCCCCACACACACACACTTGTATGTTAATAACGTAACTCGAGTACTTCTCTTTATTATCCCGTTGTTTGGACTTAGTTTTGTATCTGCGATGTCCATATTGGTTTTGTACACGAAAGTGAAGCGAGAACGTCCTCGCTCTGTCAAACACCTGGATCCCTAAGTCCTCGGTTTCAATGTGTAAAAACGCTCACAAGTTTATGAGGATCAGATTTATTGTAAATTGACTGCATCAAAAAACTGAATTTGAGCTTGGATAACCCTCTTTAGAAAACTTACTTGTTTAGTCGCTGATGGTTCGGTTTTTGATGTTCCTTGTACTGTCTTGGTTACCATCGTTGTATCTTCAGTGAGTGGTTTGGTTTTATTTGAGCCATCTTGCTTGTAGCTGTCTCGAAAATCAAGTCTGCTCGAGTCGTTGAGCCGTCGTTGAGTGAGCCTCGGACAAAGAATCATACACTTGATCCGAACTCTCCTGGATTGGTTCGGGAACGAGTGACCGTTCAGTGCTTGGTGTTGGTCAGGCAAGAAAATATGCCCCTGTGACCCGGCGAGGCTGCAGCTATCCCCAGTCGTTGATGCCTCGATGAGCACCCATGCGAGTATCGCAAAGGTGAACGATATCAGAGGTGTCATGTTTGGTGTGTCGTGCCACAACCAGTCTATCCAGACTCAGCAGTTGAAATGATGGAATGCTGTAATTCACGCGTGGCGTATGTCGCTCAAGAGGAATAGACAATACTATATCAGGGGAGTGGCATCTCTTGTAGTCAGTTTGAAAGTGATGGATAGGCCTTTATCGATACTTGAAGTTGAGCAAACAAAAAATTAACACCGATCACCCCAACGGTCTTCAGCCCGGTTCGAACCTCCTATGCGCTATCCCTTAGCAACCCCTTCCTTTTCAAAAGATGGTAAAGCCTATAGCCTATACTTGTCAAATAGCATTGACTTCACGTAGTCTTTGGTCAGTAGACAGCTAGATTGCGGGAAAAAAATATACGTTAATTTGTGCTAGCCGTGTGCTCCTTCGATTGGAAACAACTTTGATTCATTATAGATAGACATATTCATGGTCGCAATATCTGGTGGGCGACTTAATTACTTTTACGGTGGCAAGTCAAATCGACCCTAGTGTCCGATTAGTTTGTATAGTATTCAGCGACAAGGAGTCATCTCTTTTCTAATGGTGGACTATTGTTGCTGCTATTGTTGTTGTTTTGTGGTAATATTCATTGGCAAAATGCTTTGTAAGGTTCTTTTTAGGGTATTCCAATGATGTTTTTTCCCTGTTTGGTTGTTTTAGGGTGTTCTTGTTTTTGATGAACATGTTAGCCTACCAATTTAAAATCCGGTGACCCAGTGCACGCTACAATGTGTTCGTTACAAAATGATGTAGCGGTGATATAGTTCCCATACACATGTAAAATGTAGAAACATCAAATATTGAAACATCCTAATGGGTCTTTCATTATGCAGCACCCTTTTCATCTGTTTAAATCAATGCAACCGAACTGAGACTGGAAGAGAAAGTAGTCCGGTGCAATTTGTTGAATTATCAGAGGTGGTATTTATGACTGTGGTTTCTGACTGTGATATTTATTATGAAATGCTCCTTAAAAGAGCACGTATATATTTTGTAACATTCCCAAGCATGACCCATACGCAGCTTGGTGGCAAACAACAATATCCCTCTAGCAAGGACAGATGGGCCTTTGCTTATTCAGCCTTTTTCCATATACTTAAAAAAAAACGTAACGTTAATGCTTCGCGCTTGCTGTTTTTTCTTTCATCTCACAGCAATGCCCAAAAGCTATAATTGCATCGAGGCTGGAACGTGTTTCCACATAATTAAACTTCAATAAAGCTGCGTGTGGCACACAGGATATCTAACATCTTCCTTGTCCAGCATTGATGATGAGTTGATGATGTGTTGATGACCATAGAGCAAGAACTGATACAACAACCCTGTCTTCAGAAATATGGTGACAATTATTAGCAAAATTGCGTCAACGTTTGTACAGAGATCGGTGGTTCAATAGGCAGTGGCGAAACCAGACATTTTCATGAGAGAAAAAGGGGTCGAGTGGGACTAAATGACAGAGACACAATTTAGGGTGCTATTTTAATAAACTCAACCTGTTTGAAAGTCATTGAGTCACACAAACGCGTATCTGCTGCACGCCCAAAGGTTTTCTCTATCTCCGGTGTAAAAAATGGCATACGAGTACGTTTAATATATATAAAAATCACATTCCATCGTTCAAAAGCGTTTCTCATGACAGATACTTCTGAGAAGTTCGAATATACAATTTTTGAGAAGACCTCAAGTCTTCAAAATTGTTTAGCTCGATGCATTTTCTATATAGGCTTCTGGTAACCCCTGGAGCCAGTTTGTTGAAGTGGGCGTGGCTTACCTTAGGTCACACTTACCAACACTTTTTGGAGCAGAGGGGATGGCTAGTAGGATCACCCCAGCCCCTGTAGATTTGGCCAAGTAATGAGCAAAAGTGTACTTACTCTTGTCATTCATAATTACATACCTCAAAACGACAGCACTGTGATGTGCTCACCTACTTTCTTACGTATTTATATAACGTTTAATTTGTTTAAACCGACGATGCTGTAAAATGCCTTTGAATTGTGAATGAGGACAATGAGGACTAATGACGAGCACAAATAAAGTACCTTCAGGCGCAGAACAATTCCATGGTCCTTCTGCGGCCCCTGGACCCTTATTGGGTCTGGACCCCAGGCTTCAAGATACGTCTTTCTGCGGTTCATGAATTTTTACCTTGTATGAGTAGCTGTCCGATTACCATACCTCGAATCGGCCTTGACAATAAAACCCCAAAGTGTTCAGCATATTCTTTTCGTAATTGTTTGAAAATCTAGTCTAACTGATTTGGGTAGGCCCTACATGTATACTTCTATGATGAAAGTATTGACATATTCTATCGGTGGACTCTACTATACACAGACTGTAAGAAGCCGTAAATTTATCTTACGTGAAAACTCACCATAACCGAAGTTTAAAATACTGAAAGACTTTCATTAAGGAGACAATAGTTGTTCTTGAGGAAATTTTGTTTCTATATTTTACAGGCGCAGGGAACACACATTGTAACGTGACGTACAACAGTTCCCTTATATTAGGCCTATTGTTTGAATGTTTGTGTATCCAAATATATGACAACACCTCACTGTTCAAACAAACAAACAAACAAACAAACAAACAAACAAACAAACAAACAAACAAACAACAACCAAACCAACCAACAAACACAACAAACAAACAAACAAACAAACAAACAAACAAACAAACAAACAAACAAACAAACAAACAAGCAAAGAATTAGTAACAATCAATTAAACAGAATTTAGAGGTCAGTACTATTTTTTGTTTTAATCGCACATTTATTTTTGTTCTTAAGTAAGATTAATAAAACATTTATGACATTTTATGCGTAGTATATAATGATTAAAATGTGACCAATTCAAAATGAAATTTAAAACCTAGTCATTTTACACTGATAGAATGAGCCAGTATCTTCATTAGATTAAATAGTGTATCATTAATAGAGTATGGATTCAAGTACAATTTTTTTTTTTTTTTTTGAAGAGGGAGATATTCCGTTTAATTGCAAAATTGAATCATTTCTGCAAATAAGTTATTGCAATTTTTTCTCCAAAGCAACATTAACGATGTTATGAATGTTATCATCTTAGAAGAGATCTAGATGATCTACGAAGGGGGAAATGCATTCACGGATTTTGATCTGAATATTCTGTCTTTACGAATCTGATTGAAACCATGACTCTCCTGAGTATTCATATCTAGTTTTCTTTCTCCTAACTTTTCCACTGCTTACGTGTAACGTCTCAAACTGAACATTATTAACATTTTCTCTATAAGCATACAATGAAAGATTCAGTTGTAGGTCATAACGTTTCTAAAAGGCACTAGGATATCCTTTGCATGGGTTATTGGGTAGGTTTTTTTTTTCAGGAGTCACCTTTAAAATGTGTACTTATTATCTTAACAACTGTATTTTACATAGTGTCACTGTTTTCACGAAGAAACGCACTGGTCATAAACAATGTTTTCTACGATTTTGATTTTGGTTCACTTCTTGCTGAAAAAAAATATATTATAAACAACGCTGAAATGCTGCTAGATCAAAACGTTGCTTATTTTTTTAAACAATTAAGTTACTTAGTTATTAAAAGGAGTATCACGATGGTGTATACCGGTAATACATTGTATATAAAAAGTCATCAGACAAGTCTATCTATCTATCAATCTATTGTGTTATCACTTAGAGGCATAATGTCAGCGTCTGTTTGATCATGTGACATTCAACTAATGTTATTTAACCAACGTTTCGCTTACAAGGTGTAAATTTATATAGAACCACGCTTGAACAGCGCAATCAAGTTTCAAGGGGCTGTGTCGTCATGATCAAAGCTGGCCTGTGGCTGTTGATGGTACTAGGAACTCTCACCCAGTTACTACACGCACTCACCCTCTCTCCGTGTCATACTTGTGTAGAGAGCACATGCAGTAACATGCAGCAACTGCATTGATCATGACGCCACAGCCCCTTTAATAATGCAGATTGACCAGTTTGAGTCTAAGCACACTTTCAAGTGCAAATATTTCAAAAAAAAATGTTTCACGCTTTTTAACAAACATGCACTCTAAGTGAAAACACTGACATACACGTTCACTATAGTAAGCTTTTCTTATTTGAAAATTAGACTTTTATAGTGCTTTCCACTTCTTGATTGGAAAAGGGTACCTATAAACCCCAAATTGTTAAACATTCACAGTCAGTTTTCCATGTGCTTTTTCACTTCAAATATGCCATTCTATTAACATTCTTTTCACATTGACCTCCCGATGTACAAGGTTCAAACATTTACCCCCACAAAAGGTTACTTGCCTTGTAATAAAACTTCACCTTATATTCCAACCAAGTTGTGGCCATTACAGATACTCAGTTATTTCCGATTCCCAGGTTATTCATCTTATTACAAAACAAAACAAGCAAAACTACCATACTGTATTACCAAAGCTTTTAACAGCAGCGTAGATTATTCAATTTTACTAATAACTGTACAACACCATTTACCGACATAACACCAGTATCAATATCACTATTCAAGGGATGTACACCATTTTGAATAAAAATAATGTAATTTGTTTTATTTATTGCACGAATGAGCTTCAATTTTGATATTGAAAAAAGAATTCTCAACAGATAGACTTAGTTTGTAATACCGTTTACGTTTCAAGAAAAGTACGAAGCAGTCGTTGTTTTAACAAACGTGAGATCAAAGATTTGTCCTCAGGAAACATCTCCAAACTGAACTACTTTAGATCTATTTGGAGTTCTGTAATTAACACATGTTTAATTGGACAAGCTACGATATGAATCTGCACTCTGTAAAATGTACTACTGATATTTTTGTAAATTTTTTGAAGATGTAGTAACTCTTGACGCCCTTCAGCATTAATGTTTTAGGCCCCTTTTTCGGCAGAATTTGGTTTGCGTAGATTGCAAATGATGAAACTATTTTATTCAAACCTATTTTGAGTGTTTTTTGAAACTTAGAGGGAAGATTGATTTCAGTGTGTATAAAGAAGTTATGGGAGAGTTTACTTTGGTGGTGTTACTGACTCGGGATATGAGCATTGTACATCCATTGAATAGGACTTACTCTAAAACGAAACCATGTATCCTATAAATATTTGTTTCTACCAAGCACAGACTTAACTAATAATTACCCAAATAATTATATTTCAAAATTAAGAGAATGTGTACATTCAGAGATATTCTAAAACTAGGGACAGCATTGGAAATCTGACCATTCATGAAAACTTGTACCTCACATGTGAACGTTCTTTTTGTGAACGTTTCTTCTGGAACTATCATCAAAGTATGAATAATAATGTTGTAATGCGTCAATCATTGACGCTTACTCTGATTGTTTGAAACAAGTTAATTTTAAACCAAGTTGATAAACTGTAATCAAGTTATGTATATACACTGTACTGCATTGTCTAATAAGTGACGTGTTTTTTTTTAATTTGCAGAGCAAGTGCTTTGCATTTTCACAAATTAAAGCTAACCGGTAAAACCACATATAGATGTGCGTTACCATTACAAAGACAAATGCAGTTACTTGTGATTATCTGATGGATGATTCATTTTCATGTTCAAAACCCTCATGTGAATTTACCTTAATATACACAGGTCAAATGTATTTACTTATCACGAAACAAACAGCATACATCAATACACCAGCATCACTGTGGTCACATTTTTAAAAGACTCATATTCAAGGGATGTACAACATTAGTAATACATGTGAATAAAAACATTCGCATTCTTTCTGGTACGTTGTGATTTGGTCCCTTTAAGGAACACACTTCAACATAATTTAAAATGAATCATGGAGATTTGAAAAATCATGCCGTTTCTCGGCAGATTTTATTTCATAAAAATCAGCCTGAAATCATTGACTTCCTCTGATGCAAAACTAATAAGAGAAGGTAGGGTACATGTTTTAGGGAGGACCTCGTTTGTACAAACATTGATTTGACTGTCTACAAAATAGTTTTTCTCAAATAATGGGTTTACTTTGATGGTACCGTAACATATTATTGGTAAAAAATATATATACAAAGCTTGTTGTACAATCCCTGTAATAATGGTTTAAACTAAAACGAAACGTATAAGTATTTATTTCCACCGAGCACGGACTAAACTAGTTATTACATCAGTAATAATAAGAGATAGCAATAATATCAATACTCCAATATAAAGAGAAAGCGCATAATCATAATCTTAAAAGTGACGCATGTACTTCGGACAATTGAATTCTGAATTTGTTTTTTTTTTTTTTTTTGAATTATCGTCGACGAATGAATCAATTTAACTAGTTTGAATGTTTCTTTGCCACAATCTACATGCTGTTGTTAAATAAAGTTTAATTTTTCATTTGTTTGAATTTTAATATGACGCTCACACATAAGTGAAGTATGCTTTACCGCATCTTGTACATAGTGTTACATTACACAATTACTGCACGCTGTGATGAGGTCAATAGTGTTTTGTACACTCGGTGGTGCCTGTTGCCCCCGAGGGTGTACAATGCAACAATTGTTTCCTTAAACCATGCACTGCAAAAACTGGGGTGTTAAAATTGGCACCATGGGTGTTGTCACATATAGATACCCAAAAGAGAATTGAATTGAACACTATAGGGTTTTAAAATAACTCAAATGTAATTGCTTTGGGAGAAATTAGTGTTAATTGGCAGAAATTAGTGTTATTTTAACACCCTATGAGGTAAATGTTGATTCTTTTTTGGTATCTATATGTGACAACACCCATGGTGTCAATTTTAACACCCCAGTTTTTGCAGTGTGGTAATATCTATATCTTCTCTTTAAACTTTATTGCGACGAAGTTGGCACAGGTTAACAAGCTGACGAACAGTGTCGATTAATTGTAAACAATAATGGCAGTAGGGTGAAATACATTTGTCACTGTTCTCTACGGCACTTTGCACAGGAATGTAGATCATTTTACATAGTACAGCGTAGTTACAACCTCGAACCAAAGCCTTTTTTCCAATATTTTACATGGTGTTGGATACGACCAATGGTTGACACGGTCAAGGCATTGTATCCATTGTTCCCCTCATACGCTGTGTGTAATGTGTGCAATCCTTAGAAAATATGAATACACGCTAAGCAATGCACATCATGTTCACGGATAACGCAAAACGCAAGCGTCTTTGTATCAAATCACGTGATTGTTTCTTGACCAATAAAACTTCACAATCTATTACTATTATTGACCACTGAGGTATACAATTCAATACAAGCAATCAACTTGTACAGTTATTCTTAATTACACTTAGGCCTACCACTAAAACAAAACATTACTGGTACGGTATAATCACATTTTCAATCAAACAATATATAACTATATTTTATAAAGCGTTTGTTCACGTGCGTCTCAAAGCGCCTGTTATTTTTTTCCATACAGGATTTTTTAGGTTTATGAATTCTGAGACCTATTTAATTACTTTGTAAGTATTAACAAGGTGATATGGCGCATTCAGCAGCCACTGCCAGAAACGCCGGGGCGATAAGTGTAACTGGGTTCTTTTACGTGCATTACACAACACACGGGACCAACGGCTTTACGTCCCATCCGAAGGACGAAGCAATACTGGTTAAGTGTTCTTGTTTAAGAACACAAGTGTCAAGACCGGGACTTGAATCCCAAAATCTGCTAATCAGAAACACCAGAGCTTGAGTCCGGGTGCACTTGACCGCCCGGCCACGACACGCCAACCAACATCTAAAAAGGCATCTAAATTTCATTACCTTCACTAACGAGAAACATGTCACTTACTTCTGTTTTTCTCGAATTTGATTCAATAATACTAAATGTTTCGACAGGTTGTTAGTCTTGTAATGAAAGATTTCCTCATTATAAATTAGGTTCCGGACTGCTGTGTTTACCTGTTATCCTATATTGTCACTAAATACCCAGTCGTGTCTTTTAGGAATCTGATACAAGCATCAAATGTTTAATCAGATATTGTTCAAAGTTTGATAATAGTCGAAAAAAGTACAAGACCTTGTTCTAGTAAGAATTCATTGATCTTAAAAGGACGGGAAAGTTGAAGTCGATATTGGTGTCAATGATAATGTTGAACGGCCCGTGCAGCACCGATGTGAGAGTTATGACAAGCTTCAATAAAAGGAATATTTTGTCTTTCTGAACCTATAGCAGGATATAATTTTGGTAATTGCATCTTGACTTGGTGTAACCCAACATATGCATAACATAACAGAACTGTGAAAATTTGGGCTCAATTGATCATTGAAGTTGCAAGAAAAAAAAAAAAAAAAAAAACACCCTTGTTGCGTTAATTTGTGTGCTTTCAAATGCCTGAGAAAGGCTTTAGGCTTCAGCCTGAAGCCTGAAGCCCTTTTCATATTCGAGTATATTAGTGAGATTTTACCTCTTTCTCAAAAACTAAAATACTTTAGAGGGAGTCGTTTCTCACAATGTTTTGTACTGTTAGCAGCTTTTTATGGTAATGTATTTCGTGAGTAATACAAAAAGTATCCACTATACCTTTAAACCTTTTATTTAGATAAGGGTTGGTGCGGGTTGCCAAGGCCTTTGTTTGTCAGGCAAGTGTATAATCTGTCTCAGTTAAAAGTGGACCTTCTAATAAACATTATTTAACTGTTTGTGAGGCAAAACACCAGTCCTTAACCATCGTCAGCTGCAAAACATTTATTGTGATCAAATTTGAGTGTGGCTCGCGTGCGTAAGTGTCAAACTTAGATTAACGAATGCATCGGTTTCACAAACAGGTTATCCATTATGAAATTTTAAATTTTTGCTGACTGTTTTTTTGCCAGTAAACATTTTGAAAAATGGTTATCCAATATGATATTTTAAATTTTTGCTGACTGTTTTTTTTGCCAGTAAACATTTTGGAAAATGTATCCAATGTCAACCGATGCATTCGTTAATCTAAGTTTGACACTTACCTAGAAAAACAATATGTGCACCATTACCTTATCACCATTTCACTCAAGCACTCCCAAAATTTCACCCCAAAACCCGACTCAACGTACACTCAGTTCAGTGATGTTCTCCGAAGTTTTGATTACATACGGTATTAACACAGATCTTTTTCTGACTGTTTTCACCTGATTGTTAATATTGTAATGAATGGTACAATACTAGTTTGGACTGCTGTGTTAAAGGTATTGTACACTTTTGGTAACAACTCAAAATCAGTGTCCACATTTTGTGTGATTAAACATATGCATGAACAAACAAAGCTGTAAAAGTTTGAGCTCAATTGGTCATCCAGGTCACGAGAAAATAGTGAAAAGAGATCTTATGTGTTTTCTGTTTTTTCAAATTATCGCGCGCGTTTTAGGCAGAAATATTTTAAAGAACCCTTTCTACCATTACTTAATTTAAATCATGTAAGTTATGTGTGAATCTGTGAACATTGTGTTTTTCGATCTTACCAATAGTGTACGGACCTTTAACATGATATATTTTTTACTTTTCTGTATACGACTTCAATCAAGCATTCAGGTTCGTGACTAAGGAGGGGGTACCTGGTGTTTATGCTCGCCCACCCCGGGTTACCCCATCATTTGATATATGTATTTTTGAAATGTATTGAAATGTTACACTTTATTTGCTTATGTGATAATTTCAATATTATTAAAACTGGTTTCAATTCACATGCAGACAATGTGTGTATTTTTACACATACGTCAGAATAACAAACGATACTAAAATTGAGAAACAAGAACATTGAAAGCGGGCTTTTTAAAAGCAAAATTGCAAACGGACACTAAGGTTTAACTTGCCAGAAGTTTTAACTTACCAGATGCACCCCTTGTCCCTCTAAAAATTTAGGCTCCTAGGCTTAGGCTCCGCTGTCTCATTTGAAGCCCTGCATGCACCGAAAGCGCGTATTTGTATTTTCAAAACAACTGACGGAGTCGAAGCCAAAGCCGTTGTGTCGAAAAAGGTCTTTAAAAAAATTGCAAACAAACCCCTTGTATATGACGTCAAAGGCAGAGCTGTGTAGTGAGAAAGTTGCAACGACTTGCGATTGGAAAACATTTTCTGTCTGCCCCCCCCCCCCCATAAAAAAGTGCATGTAGACCGCACGGATGTGTACACTCGTCCACGGCACGCATCGAGAAAACCAAGCTACGAATATAACTGACAAGGATAATGGCTGCTGTTGATGAGGCTGTTGCTATGAGCAGCCTATGCTAATGCAATACAAGTTAACGTGGCGATCCAGCCGAGCCGCAGCTGCAGCCGAGTATACTGTCATTTATAATGCTGCAATGTTCACAAAATAGCGCCCTCAATGTTATTTCGAAAAGCAAATCTCATTTTAAATAGAATTTGTCACACACTTCCCCCAAATAAGGTTTGTTTAAAGTACCATTTTTTCGTACTATACACCTAACAACCTAAAATAAAATGTTTTGTAAAAAACAAATCACCCAAAATACACAAAAAAACGTAACACTTTTTTTCTGTTTTTAAGAAAGCAGCTTTTTATGATAACGTTAAAGGAACATTACAGAATTGGTGAGAAAAAAAATTGTGAAATATACTTTTTGATCACAGATTTACATAAAACTTACAATGATGATGATATTAGAAAACATCCCTTGAAATATTTTTGTCTGAAATGCCATGATTGATGAGAAATGAATAAACCAATTTTCCGATTGGAGTTTATCGCTCAGTGAGCGTTTTTTTTCATTTTTTTTTTAAATCTATATGATTCCATGCAAATGTGTAATCGGTTTTTCACTATTTTCTCGTGACCCAGAAGGCCAATCGATCTCAAACTTCTACAGGTTTGTCAGTTTATGTATATGGTGGATTACATAAAGTGCTTACACTGCCAGCAGCTGTTTTGTTAGCAAAAACCAATTATGTAATGTTCCTTTGAATACACGTATTTCATTAGTAGCAGCCGATGAATTCAAACCGCATGCATGGTTCATTCCCAGCCCAGCCCCAGGGTTCTATGCGGATGAATCTTGATCGGATGATTCTCTGTGATGTGGTCTGGACAGAGACCACCACATCGTGACTATAATGAGATATCTGTTCAGATCGATACTCCTGGATAAGCAATAAATATACAAAACAACCGTGTAAATATTCACAAATATTAAATCACTGTTTTGCAAACTAATTAAAACAATCTTCGATCGCAGACAGCACAACCACGACATTGTACTATATTTCATTATAAGTTGATTGGGAAAATGTTGCCACTTTTAAGTTGATTACTTATAGACGATGTGACCTGTGACATCACATGTTTACAAAAGAGCCACAGAGCCTGGACTTCCGGAGGGCACATTTGTACACAGCTCAATGGAAGAATACAACAAATCTTATGTTTTATGGAGATCGCACTGTCTGAATTTTCCCATTGAGCCTGTGTAGCATCTTGCCCGTCGGGAATAGCATTATAATGTACGAGGTCACCACTCTGTAAACAATGTTACATGCTCCATATTATTCATTATTTTTGTACACATGGCACACGACTACAATGCTGACAGTAAAGCCATATCAACTTGTTCTCACCATTTTGATGGTTCGACACATCCATTGGAAGGTTGGTTTCTTCTTGTTTCAGAAACACACCACATACAAACTTAATTTAAATATTTTAGTTGAGTAATTTGTATGATTACATGAACGCGTGAATCATTGGCGTTATTGCTTTGCCGGAAAGCAGGAAGGGTTGTCACTGGAGGTGACATTTGGTCGAGCAACATGCCATACTCGTAGATATAGGAACATGTACTGAGATATGCCCTTTTTTACCTCACAGTGGATACTCCTCTCAGTCCTCTGATGACCAGCCTCTACACATTATCATTATTTCTCTTAGTGGTAAAAATTGTGGATTAATTTTGTTTTGTATTTTTTGCTGGACAAGTAGCAACTTATTATACGGGAGTATGATGAGGTGTCCTGTCGAATCTTGTTTCAGATTGCCGCGGGCCTCAACATTTACAAAATGTGTGAACATGACATTCCCACCTCGAATTGGAGAAACGGGAACCTCGGTAAATTATAATAAACAACAGCGTAGGTGTTTCTTAACAAAAAGCAAATTACACAAAAACTACCATCTCATAGTTACCTTGACTGACCCGTCTGCGTCCCTCATCAACGTCCAGTTGTTTCCATCATTGCTAAACCAGAGATGAAAACGCTTGACGAATACGTTCGATACGTAACGGCACTGGATGATCAGGCCGTAGATGTCCACAGTGTGGTTGAAATCCACCTGAATCCACTTGATACCGTTCTTCCCACACCATGAACCTATTAGAACCGACAGTTTTAGTTTACTATCACTTGATGTTACAAACAAGCAGAAACTTAATCACAAAAGGACCACAACAATACTCGTGGGCAATTACAAGATTTGACTGAAGTAATACTTTTGTACCTGATAACCAGGAATGACACAAAGAAAGCGATATCATTTCGTTTTGAGCATGATGTTTGAATGTTCGAAACATCGAGACCAAACCGGCTCTTTTCAGAGCCAACACTCCTCCAAAAGAGATTTTACACATGGTTGTACCCGCAAGGTTACTACTATTTATAGTTATAGTTACTTCTTACTTTCAACACCATGCAAAGCTTCAAACACCACTTATGTTTGAATGTTGTTCGCCTAACCCAAAACAGGCTAAAAGTTTTATTGGTTATAAGTTTTCAACCCTATGGAATAAATTGCCGTGGTGGTTGACAAACACTGTACTGCCCTGATGTTTGTACTTGTCAGTTATCTCATAAAGCAAATTTCGAGTTGATAAAAGTTTGAATATGATCAATCCTCGTGAAAAGGGATACACTTACCATTGCTGTTCAGCCTAGCTAGTGCTGGTCCGTAGTTTGCGTAGTCGTCGTTCAAGACGTCCTGTGCAGTAATCTGATTGTCGGCTATTGCGCCGCTTTCCATACCGAGGCGAGTGATATTGCAAACTGGTTCCAAAATAATAAAATAACAATAACAACTAATGACAGCTTTGAAAAAAAAAATGTTATAGGAAATTCCTCCTAGGACACTGCTGTATCCTTGGAGACACTAACGCTGCTCTGGACGTGGTTTTTACAATTTTTATTTTGTCAAGAAATTGGTGGCAGAAGCCGCGCTCGTATTTGGATATTTTGGTGAAGTGGTATCTACGAGGCAATGCTATCTTACTGTCACATTAAGTTATAACTTTTCACCCATTGGTTCGTTTTTGAAGAATGTTCAGAAATCACCAAAATACATTGTTTCTCCTGTTTCACGTACTAATACTATATTTATATCAATTAGCCTGCTAAAGACGCACATTCAAAGCGTTTGGTCCAAACCATAATGTAAAAATGGATGAACATGTTGAATTTCCCAACCGCCAAAAAAGTAGCTCTTGAGTTTTTGTATGTAGGGGCAACATTGTTTTGTTTTTTAACAAACCTGTGATAGTGACCAGGAATGTACATTGTCCAGGGTTACCAGCAGCATCCTGCGCCGTACACATGACTGTGGTAGTACCCGCTTTGAAGAAGTCACCTAAAGAGACAGTCCTCCCCTCGTCATCGTCACTGCATGTGGTTTGGCACCACACTCCAGATTGGTCAGACGCAGATGCAAACCACTGAGCAGAAGTACGAGCACTGCTGTCGTTGGTTAAGCCGAACACACCTTGTGGGCAACTCATTGTAGGACCTTTAATATGAAGTATAACATGTTTGGATCTTGTCATTATTCGCTATATTAAAAGTATAGCCTTCATCAGCTATGTCCTACACGATGACATTGACATTGATTTTGCATGTTCAAAATGTTTACTGATCCAACGTGATTTTAATGATTATACAGAAATTCCCGGAATCTGTTTAATCTGCATCGGCGACTTTGAGCACAGACCTTAATTACCTGGCAACCAAGCACCATACTCTTGAGTGCTGAGATATTAAAACAAAATATCCCCGCACATTATTTAACCCTATCCGGACCGGGCCATTTTCATTTTGTTTATTATCATTAGTTATTTTACTCATTGAGCCTTATCTGTTTTTATGAAAACATGATCAGTAAAGGGACAATAAATTGTACTACTGGAGTGGCATTGGGGGCGCCATAATCAGTGGTTTAATCCGTGAATAATTTGTACCTTTTTCCACTTAAAGATGGATAATCACACCAACCTTTGGGACCCAGATAAGCTATGATCAGCACTGATTGATGACTCTAAAGTATTTTTCCCCCTGTTTTTCTTCCTTATTTTCTTCGAAACGATGCGTAATATAATTTTGTGTAAAAAAATCTTTGTTTATGTCTAATTATAACGATCTTGACAATGATGTCTTCCAAAGCTTTAGGGCTCAAGTTATGCAGTCTAAGAGCTTAGTACCTGAAGGAAGCACCCATAACTGTTGATTAACGTTCAACGACAATTAGGTAAAATGTATCTCTTTCCGGAACGAACATTGGGATACAACGATATCTGATAACATTGTGTTGTTTAATTCTTGTTTGCCTTTAAATTACAAACAACAATCCGTACACACAACACAAAGGGTGTAAACAAGTTGACTTGCTTTACGCGTAAACGGTTATAGACACTCAGCCCCGTTTCCTACCTGTTTTTGCTGAAGTTGTGTGGGGTGTTTGTGTGGAAAGTTCCGTTGAAACCTTGGCGATCTAAACAAACGTAATAATCAGTCATGTAGATTATTATTTTTTAAATCCGTAAATTATACATTTAGGTTCTTCCGCTCGGAAGCTTAAACTCGTAAACAAAACTAGGCAGGATTAGGTTTTGGGGTTAGATTGAGCAACAAAAAGCTTCCTCCAGTGTTTGAACAATAACCCACTTAATTGGGCTCTTATTGCTCTCTTTCAACATTTAGCTCTTACAAACTTCACCTTATTTCAAACAATTCTGGAATTACTATGGCACAAGATGGGGCTAACAAACGATGTATCCGTCCATATATGATGTTTTAAAATGACAATTATGAAATACCTAGTAAAAATTACACGACTAGGGGTTGCCTTTTTGGTACGAAGATACGAAGATGTTGACGCCCGGTCGTGACATTATTTGAAAGAAATTCTACTAGGTGGGCTTTTACAAACCATTGTGTTGCCTTCACGATGGCCAAAATAAATATATATATATGCACTGTTGGCATATTGAGTGCAAGTAAGCATTTTTGTTATACTCAAGATATCCACTGTTTGAGAAAACCACCATTTTAGTTTTCAGTTTACTTTACATTTGTGTACAAGATAAAAGATTGACTCCTACATTCAGAGACTCAAAATATCAATATAACAATGAAAATAGCTTTTATGGATAGATCTACCACTCGGGGTCAAATTTTATGCCAGATCAAAAAGTATCAAATTTTGAACTTATTTTGACCTTTGACCTCCTAATTTGCTTAGTCAGCTAATTTTAAAACGTGACAATTCCCCTTAAATCAAAGCTTACATAATAATGACTAATTTAATCATGGTTGTCAACTAAACCCATACACTACTGGCTGGTGTAAACTCTAGACCTTTTACCTCTAGTCTATTTCTTTTTGGGGGGAAATATTGTTTTAAGCGACAGCACAAGGTTTTTGTTCACAAAATCAAGTCAGAAACTTTCTCGAAATGTCAAACAACCCGGATCCTTTCAGACATTAAGTGACCCGATCGGTCGAAATGAGGAATATATCGACCCCTTAATAAAATTGAGTTGTGCATACCGTGTTAACAAGTAACTCACTGGCTTTCCAGCAATACCATTATTTTTTTCCGTAGCTTATTCCAGTCCGAAGTTATCGGGAAATGAAGAAAGTCTATCAAGACAAGGCCACTTCCATTTTTTTACGACGTGTTTGTTTAGATACTCGTTTTAATTAATTTTGAAGAGAATCAATGGTGTACAAACATGCTAAAAAAAACTACTTTTTGTGGATTTATTCGTCCTTTCAATTAAAGGTAAGACCACGACAAGAAAGACCAATTTTTTTTTAACCTAATACCACCAAAATCGCGGAATAGTTTTTTGTAGTGTTTTCATGATTTTCGATTGTGACCAACTTTACACGCAAAATACACGCAATACGTTCTGTCTGACACATTCCTCATTTCGATAGATCAGGTCACCGTGTAAGTCATCGTGATGTAAACGAATAGCCAAGGTCATGACTTCGAGACAGGTTTGTGAGTAGGCGTAAATTGAGAACTAACTTGTGTTTCCATTTATTGGTAACCCCTACCGAGAACCTGATATATAAAACAAAATATGTTATCTTTTGACTGATGATGTTAAAGGTAATATCTAAATTTCCATTCTTGTTTGTTGTTGACCCATTATCAACAATTCTTTGATGAGGTACTATCAAGGAGACATCCTGTAAGGATTAAAGTAATATTATTTTTCATAATCTTGAGTAGCGATTATTGTCTGTCCGGGGAAAAAGAAGAAGACAAAACTTACTCGTTTAGTCGATGTTGCTGGTGCTTGAGATGTTTCTTGCTCTGTCTTGGTTGTCACCATTGCTTCCTCAGGGAGTGGTTTGGCTTTATTTGACGAGCCATCGAAGTATGAAAGGCCATCATCGTGCTTGTAACTTTCGGGGAATTCCTGTTTGTTGGCGTCGTTGAGCTGACATATGCCACTAATGTCATTGTGATTGAATGACAAACAGCGACTGTGCCTCCAGCAAAGCATCATACACTTGATCCGAGCTGTCCCTGAATGATTCAGGAACGAGTGACCGATTAGTGCGTGGTGCTGGTGTGGTAGGAAAATGCTTCCATGGGACCCGACGGCGCAATTAGTCTCAGTCGCTGATGCCTCGTAGGACACCCATGCGACCATCGCAAAGGTGAACGATATCAGAGTTTTCATGTTTGTACTCTGGCGTTTCTTTCCACAACCGGTCTACACCAGCTCAACATTGGAAATGACGCAGTCCTCCGAATCCTTGGTGAAGTAATATCGCCAAGGAGGGATAGTCAATAATATAGCAGGGGTGTGCAATCTCTTCTAATCATTATCTGTGTCGATCAGCTCATTATCAAAACTTGAGTCCAAGGAAACTCCTAGCCCCATGTACAAAAAAGGAAACGTTTTATTTGTTGGGTTATTTTATCTTCGGAATCATGTTGATTGTGATGATTTACTTTATTTCGCCGATCACCCGAAACGGGCAAAATACAGTCTTACCTTTCATATTTCAGCTCTTAGCAACCGCAATGATCGTATGCAATGATGTGCATAGCGTGTGTTATCCCATTTTGAAATTTAAAGGTTATGGCAGCCACTTTTACTTTTAAAAGTTGCTTTGTTGAATTTGCCATGTCAGAAAACATATTATTAGACACTAAAATCATTAGAATCGGATGTTGGTGAATTTGACTGCCAGTCAAAAGTGCTTCTGATGTGGTACCATCAGAGTATTGCATGGACTCTGCATCCGAGGATTCCGCGCTATTTTAAATATCCGTTTCATAACTAAAATGTGATTATTATAATTACACCCAAAATTTCAATCCTGTATTTTGATTTTGATTTTTTTTTAATGGCTTACACTTGTCACAATTAATATGTTTTGGGTATTTACACTGAAATAAAGCATAGCACTCACAGAGCCTATTTGAGAATGCCGTGTAACAACTCTAAATTGATACTTGGTAATCCCTGTTAGTAATTTAATCCTTGTATACAGTCGAAAAGTTTTATCTTATAAAAATGACAAGTTCTCTAAGATTTGCGCAATCTTTTGTTACCTGCAAACTATGTAGACTGTTTTAGAACTGCATTGGTGCGTTTCAACTATCAGTTAACATATTTAATGATAATCTTGCACTTCTTTGGCCCCCAAAAATGTAATCTTTGCCCCACCTGCCCCCCAAATGAAAATGTCTAGTTACGCCACTGCGCACCGCTCAGTCTCCTGACGATGACTAGAGCAAGCTAGTCGAAACGTTGAGACCAAAAAGAACCCACTCCGCGGCAGTGCAGTAAACTACGAGAAGTCCCTCGACCCACTAAGCATTAGTAGTTGTCCTGGCCAATGTCCTACCTTCCGCCCAGGTAGTAGTTAATAAGCAGGACAGTTTTTTTTTAAATTAGAACTGGGAAGTCTCCCGAATTCCGAAAATCTTCTGTGCGGTAGTAAAACAAATAGCAAGACAAGTTCTCTAAAGAACAAAATCTACACAGCAAAGTAGATAATTACATAGTGTTTCTGCAAACCGTTGGAACCTCACCATGCAATGCCTCAAAAACCCAGTTTTTCAAATATTTTACAATTTAGATATTAATCACATCTTGGCTCTAATATATTATTAAAACACTAAGTATATATCAAGACTTCGTGTAACATTTTAAATATTCCACATTTTGATGATAACTTTGAATTCGTGAAGTATTTTAAAAACTCAAACAAGACTACTCGCTGAATACTGAGCGTTCACGCGGCTTGTTGGCTAACAACAATATTTATACTACTCTGAGGAAGCCAGCACCAGCAATAAAGGAAAACATATTCAAGGGCCGACGGGTCTTTGCCTATACAACTCTCTTACCTCATACTCGGGAAATTTTGTTAATTAAGTTTTGGGTAGCTGTAGCTGGTATTGTGTTTCCATGACCAAAAAATGCAGCGAAATAAACAACAAATCAAAAGCTGACCTTTGTGAAACAGAAACTGGCAGTTTATTAGCAATCAAATAAAAAGTAAGAGCGCTTTGACCTATAGTTGCAATAATTGAAGCCCAATACTTGCATAATCTAAATATTCACAACACGTTGCTCAAGCTATGAAATTTAAGGCAAACTCTGGTTTTCATATACACGACTTCAACCACAATTTGTGAAATTTACGCTAATTGTAGTCAAATGATTATTTGCAACCTATGACAAGAGATGTGAAACGATGTCGCCATTGATGGAGTCAACATTAGCGACTTGGCGCAAAGTCGTGAAATGTGACTCAATTAAAGGAACTTCGACAATCTTAGCACTGTTAGGGTACTGGTGTTCTTTATTTATCAATTGCCGCCGCGAGATAGTAAGTCGCTGCAACGTTCTTACAGAATTGGTAAGAAACAAACTTGTAAAATATACTTTTTGGTCACAGATTTACATAAAACTTACACGGTCTAATGATGATGATAGTAGAAAACATCCCTTGAAATATTTTTGGCTGAAATGCCATATGTGATGAGAAATTAATAAACTAATTTTCCGATTGGAGTTTATCGCTCAGTGAGCGTTTTATAAATTTTTTGAATCTATGTGATTTCATGCAAAATGTGTAATCGGTTTTTCACTATTTTCTTGTGACCCAGATGGCCGATCGATCTCAAACTTCGACAGGTTTGTCAGTTTATGTATATGGTGGATTACATAAAATGCTTACACTGCCAGCAACTGTTTTGTTAGCAAAAAACAATTCTGTAATGTTCCTTTAAGACCACTCGCTGCGTACTGAGCGTGTACGCGGCTCGTTGGTTATCAACAATATTTATACTACTCCGAAGAAGCCATGCTTGATATTCAACTTTTCTTCTTTATAATCTGTCCTAAGTATATATTCATGAGTAAAATAGTTCATACTTAGCAGGAGACCCCAACTGCTCTAGTGCTATATAAATCAAAACTGTCCATGGTGTTCATGTTAGTGTGTTATACAGTCACATTTGAGTCTGTTTATCAAAGCTCAGGGTCGTGTATGTACAATGCTTTACTCCTGCTGCTATCGGGTATTGTTTTTAATGTCTGATTTCCGTTGAAGACCTAATAGTTAGAAGTTCGTGTTAGTTTTTGTTTGTTGTTAGCTTTTTAGGTATAATGTTAGGGAAATACGATGACGGTTTTATTTCAGTTTGATTGGCGTTCTCTGATTTTTAATTGTCAAACATTTGCATTTCTTCCTTTCCCGTGTTTAAGTTCTGGCAACGGAACTGAGGCTTGAAGAAAAAGTAGTCTGGTGCCCCTTTGTCGTCAAAAGTGGTATTTATGAATGCGACGGAAACAATAAAGAATGTGGATACTTGATTGTTGCATTTGTTGACTCGGATTAATCATGCAATCATGTTTATTTCAATCAGGTGCCGCAACTTAGCTGTTAATTTAAATCTCATCACGTGTTTGGGCAAATTATGGGCAAAGAAAATAAATAGATGAATATCTAATCAATTAACTCAACAAATAAAAGTAAATAAAACATAATTGTGCATGTAAACGTTTTTGATACTTTGACACCTTTATTCTGTTGTTTTGTTAAAAAAAAGCTTCTGGAACGTTCTGTGTCGAGTTAAACGTACAGGAATTTGAATTTGTCCACATTATATAAGCCAAATTAAGACCACTCGCTACAACGTTGAGTGGTTGACGCAGCTTGTAGACTAATAATAATAATTTGGCCTTTGCTAGCTGCAACTCCAACGGCAGACAGGCCTTTTTATCAATTCTCTGTCCATGCAACCGTAAAAATTGGATTAAACTCTTGGTAGCTGTTATTATTTCCATGACAACAAAATACGGCGAAATCAACAACACATCGATACAGGACTTTCTTGGTCAAACGTAGACTGTAGTAAATATTGATGACGACGTACCTTTTTATATTTGTGATGTTTCGTTTTAGTTATTCTTTGGATGAATTAACACCATAAGCTGTAAAATAAACATGCTGTATTCATTACTGTGGTCGTGTGTGCGATGGAAACTGTGTGTATCTGTTTGGGCATAATCTGTGAACAGAAATTAAATAAGTAAATAGTTAAAAGTAAACCAAGTGCTACATCATTGACTGTTATAAACAAACATGCTTTGAAGGAAACATTTACACTGTAGCTTTTTTAAATGCATTTAGACATACAGAAATGTGAATTTTTCCACACTAAAGAAGCCACATTAGGACCATTCGCTACACGTAGAGTGGTTGACGCAGCTTGTAGGCTAATAATAATAATTGGGCCTATTCTAGCCGCAACTCCAAGGGCAAACAGGTTTTTTTTTACTTCTCTCTGTCCACACACCCGTGAAAAGTAAATTTGATATACTCTTGGTAGCTGTTATGTTTCCATGACAAAACAAATTTGCGAAATCAACAACACATCGAAACTGAATTTTCTTGACGGAACGTAGACATATTAATTATTGATGGAGACGGACCGTCTTATATTCATTATGGTTTTTTTCAAAGTTATTCTTTAGATGAGCTGTTAAATTAACATGCTGTGGTTATGCAAGGCTGCAATGGAATCATGTGTGTTTGATTGGGTATATACTTGGTACCGAAATTAAAGAAAAAAATAATATTTAAAAGTAATTAAACCAAGTGCTACTTCGAGTGCAAAATATTTTGACAATATTGAATGGTCACACCATTGACTGTTATAAACAAACATGCTTTTAAGAAAACATTTAGAGTGTAGATTTTTAAAATACATTTAGACGTAAGGACATATGAAATTGTCCACACTAAAAAAGCCAGAATGGTTGACGCAGCTTGTCGGCAAATAATAATAATTTGGCCTATTTTAGCCGCAACTCCAGGGGCAAACAGGCCTTTTATCAGCTCTCTGCCCATACAGCTGGGAATACTAGATTCGATTAAACTCTTGGTAATCTGTTATATTTTTATGGCAACAAAATTCGGCAAAATCAAAAACACATCGATATTGGACTTTCTTGGAGAAACGTAGTCTGTCGTAAAAAAAAAAAAAACTTATCTGTTATAATGATATGCATTGACAAATTGACGTCATCGGTGGCTAGAAACACACGGTCAGCATTTAACACAACCACTCATACACACACGCATTGTGAATGCCGTAAATCGAGCACTTCTCTTTGTTTTCCCATCGTTTGGACTTAGTTTTTTTCCCGACGTCCCCTTTGGTTTTGTTCATGAAAGCGAAACGAGGACGTACTCGCTCTGTCAAAACACCTGAATACTTTTTGTTAAAGTCCTCGGTTTCAACGAGTAGACACGCTCATACACACACAAACGTCTCTTTGCTTGGAAAATAAAACCACATCCAGAAGTAAACAATCCTACGTTATACACGTTGTGTAGTTTTTTCGTAAATTACAAGCTAAAATTTCCGAGGAACTGCTCTCCGCAGACCGTTTTTGCGTGCGGACCAGCGTTGGTGATGTAGCAATGTCGGGGAAATAACTGTTTCCCCGAGCATGCGCAGAGTTAAGTCTTTGGTCAAATCTTCTGGTCGTTCTAGGTCGCAATCCATTTGGGCACATTTGGCAACTCCTATGGGAATTCCGGGAGAGCTGGTCAATGATGAATTGTTTTACTGTAAAAAAAACCAACCCGATGGTAGTAAGACAATTGGCAATAAGACATGCTTTCGGCTAGGTGTAGTTGTGGATCTAGGATTTGTTGTGATAACAAGACAAATCGGCGTCACGCGGGGTTAAAGAGTTACATTCACGGCCTTGTTGGTTGTAAACGGTGAAGTTTGGGTGTGTATTTTAAGTGTGTTTTGACTCCGTATACATAAACAATTATAGGGAAGTCCAAACTCATTACAAGCTTAGCAGATAGATTTAGTCTTCAAATATTTTGTCCTCATGCCTAGTAACTCATGCCTAGTAACTAATGCCTATACAAGAACCATGCAATCCTGGCCTTGTACAGTGTTATGGAGTGGGGTATAAATCATTAAATATGTACGTGTGATATAACGCTCATTAATCGCTAGGCAATATGCATAGTTTGGTTATCTACCATTATGAACACAATAAAATATTGACAATTCTCAGTCAGGAAAAAGCAGGTCAGAACAATTTGCTTTTTTGAGCTTAGACGCTCCGAAAACGAAATATTTATTTAGAAAATGAAGCCTCGCAAATTTAAGAAGGATTCTTGTATATTGAAGAAGGATGAGAAATTCAATATTGTTCTGTGAATTTTGTCTCTCTTTTTTGTCAATGTGGTCAAAAAACAAGGACACTTTTTGATACTCAAAACTCCATGAATTGTTTATCTCCAGGGTTATCAAATGGTGGAAATGTAGACATTTAAACAATTCTCCGAACATCTTGGATCCTACCATTAGTCCTTTTTGTGGTATTTTGTTTATATTCTGGTGTAAATATAGCCCATAGCAAGTGTTTCTTAATGCTTCTTTTGTGTCCTTCTCATGCTAATTAACATAAAACTTGAATGTGTGAATTCTCTGCAAATGTTCATCATATTTAGGAGAAATTTAAGTATTTTAACCTCTTTTGACGTTGGCAATTCTAATTATTAAAAAAGACAATATATTCCTAAACATGATAATATTCAGGATTACTTTTGCATCCATGACAAGGTATTGAATGCTTTTAACTTAAAAACAACATAAAACCAGTCCGATCTGTTAGATCGACTCCCTTAATGCTGTGTCTGTTGGCAATATTTTAGCAAAACATCGGCGAACTAAATATGTACTTGATATTAATCTAACAACTTGATAATGCCAGATCTGTTGTGTGTCAAGATTGCTTTGCTATGACTAACTTCCTTGGAGTAGATGTAGTTCAAAACCCATAGAATCCTTAAGTAGGTAACAGAAGTGTTAGATAGCACTGAGGAAGGAGCTTGTCCATGAATGCAACATTTCTATCCAACCCATTCCAAGCTTAACGGATCAAGTTATTCTTTAATTTTTACTTCAAATATTTTATCATCGTACATCTAGTAACTAATGCCTACAAGAACCATACAATCATGGCCTTGTACAGTAATATGAAATTGGGTATAAATCATTGAATATATACGCGTGACATAACGCTCATTAAGCGCTTGTTATTATGCATGGTTTTGTTATCAGCAATTATGAACACAATGCAGCTAACTCTTTTTCCTGATGAAATATTTAGCACTCTTTTTTGAGCTTAGACGGTATGAAAACCGATTTTAGGGCCTATATTGAGAAAATTCAAGCCTCGCTAATTCAGAATGAATTCTCGTTTATTGAAGAGGGATGAGAAATTTAATAATATTTTCTGATTTTAAACCCCTTTTGACAACGTGGTAATTAAAAACTTTCGGTCACTACTTTACTAGTGCTGTGCTTGTAGATACTCAAAACTATACAAGTCTGACTCGTATATAAAAATCAAGCCCGAGGGATGGCCAATTAAGGCAATATTTGTCAAAGGTGTGTGGAACTTTTGTCCCTACTTTTATAGCGCTGTTTACTCATTGACATTTCTATTTCTAGGGGTTATCAAATGGTAGAAATGTTATCATTACAATGTTTTCATAAAATGTGGTTCCTACTTTGTTTAGCCCTCAGCCCAAAAGGCTGAAGAGGTTTTGTCATTGCCTACGGCGTCTGGACACTCAGCCCCCGATTCGCTCTACTAAGCATGTCCCGATATCCGTCTATCCGGACGAGCGGCTGTCGTTTTCGAAATGTAAATTTATTTGTTAGTTAGAAATGAATTTTGTGTTTAACTTGAGGGAGGTTGACCTCGGCGAAAGGACAGTTTGGTTGTTTGGAGGTGAAAAGGTCAAGGGTCAAGATCATAGTGGTGAGTTAATGTATGGTTTCTGGATCTTGACTCAAGTTAGAAGTACCGAATGGACTTTTGAAAGGAAAGTTGCGATTGTTTTGGGACGAAAGGTCCAAGTTTAAGGTCACGGAGCCAAACCCCAAGTTGTGGTTTCGAAATCGGCCGAAATTACGTTCTCGCCTCTGCTTCCATTGAAAAGGATGACCTCAAAATTTACATGGTAGATTGCAGAATTAGTAATTTGTTTGATTGGCAAAATTAATATATCATACAGATCCATGTTCTTGATTGAAATTACAATGTTCAATACATAATTAAATCAGGTGGTTAGAAGTCAAGCTAAGCTATTTTGGACACAGTAAGTTTAATTAATTCACAGAGTAATTACTTTGCCATTTCATAAAGCTATACATCTAACAAGGAACAAACACTAGGTTGATGTGCGTGACCGTTACAAATACCAATACACTTGTTTGTAATTCTCTATAGAATAGGCTAGATCTTTATCTAAAACCCTTCACATGATTATTGTGGCCCTGAAGGGCCATCGGCTATTAATATTAACATAAATATAATTAACAAAATCCATGACACATTCCTGAATTCGTGTTGATGTCAATATTTCCGACATGTGGCCTAAGTCGTGGATTTCGAAACAAAGATTAAAGTCAACATACGTTTGATGTTCCTTCAGGGCCACCATACTCAAAGTGCAGTTATTATAATATGCACAAGCAAAGCTAAATAATAGCTTTGCGACAATCGATTTAAATTACCAATACAAAGTAAACCATAAAACCACCAATAATTTGTTTTTTAGCTATTCATGTTCAAGTTTTTAGCTATTCATGTTCAAGGGATGCACAACATTATCAACAAGGAGAATACATTTTCATTTAACTGCTTGAATAAGTTAAAATATTTTTTTCTGAAGACAATCAACAAGGTAGACTAGGTCTGTCAGACCGTTTTACTATGAAGAAAAACGGGGTTTATCCCAAAACTAAGAGCAAAGATACAATTTCGTAATCTTACTCAATCTTAAGCAATCAGGGAGACGTGGCAAGCTAATTCAGATTATTCACTTCTCTTTTCAGCATAAATACCCTTTTCGTAATAACAGCCTGAAAAAAGTTATTCCTTTCGGTGCAAAAAAAGTAAGATTAAGTGCAAATATTTATTTCAGTGCTTATTAATAATAGTCTTATGAAGTATAATGTGGGATCGCTCTGGGAATGCTGCTACAACTTTATCGTTATAGAATTAGAACAATAATGTTGTACTATCCCTTTAATATGGATAACACTTAAAAAAAACATCTACTCCTAGGTATTTATTTCCATCATGCATCGACTGAACTATTTTTTACATCATAATTAACATAAACATACAAAAAGTATCAATTCATCGACCTTCTAATTGCCGTGTATACCTTCTATAGACCTTGTATTACAGCAGTGTAAAACTGACGCTTCATTAAATGCATCTAGTGTACTCAACACAATCATCCTTAGAACGTTTCGTTTCGTTTCGTTTCGTTATAAAAGTATGTATGACCAGCTCAGTTATTCTGAGTGTCTGCGTAAGATTGACCCACATTAAACCTTGTTTAAACAGGGATGGGTGTGTGGAAATTGTATATCAAGATAGTCTTTCTCAATTGAGAGTGGACCTAACTTAACTATTTTGAAGACAACGCTACAAGCCCTTAACCTTCGGCAGCTGCGAAAGATTTCAGTAAGATTGATTAAAAAAGTTACTCGCGTACAAAAACACACTATGATCACCACATCTTGTACACATACCGGTATTCCATCTTGAAAATCTTAAATTTTGGCCGACTATTTTTTTGACGGTAAACGTTTCGACATATGTTTCCAATACAACCGATGAACTCGTTAATCTAAGTTTGACACTGACCAAAGAAAAAGGGGTATTTTACCTTAACACCTTCACTTATTCCACAACAATATTTTATATCTGGGAGCCTTTTGTGATCTGTCCCGTTTTATCCCAGAAGTCATTTTAGTTGGGTAAATTTGCAACAACTTATTATGAGTCATGAACGGTTGGAATAAAATGGGACACGTTTAACTGGCTGAAAGTAGAGCGCAGCGCGCACAATATATGCACGATTCAATTGTTTGTCCTCAGCGAAGACTCAAGGGGTCAATATATTTCGACACATTTTTTTAGGAGTCATTGTCCCGGTGTGTCCTCGTGTGTTGAACCGTCACGTCTTGGCTGTTGCTATGGGCAGTCTAAGCTAATCGTGATCCAGTCGCAGCTGCATCCGAGTCTACTGTAGGGTGCACCTAACAAAATAAGGAGAAACAGAACGCCGGCATCATTAAGAATTTATAGGTAACTAAATTATTCTACATAAGACAGATTTGAGAGCCAAAAAACAACAAACGGAAACGGTGTATAAAAAGAATTCTCAATTGTGACCTTGGGTTGTTGACTTCCAAACTTGAAGTATTTTGGATAAATGTCCTAATTGACGGGCCTTGGGACTCCCAAACCCAAATTGAACAGATTTTTTCTTTACCATAAAAAACTATGACACCTCTTGTAGTATTGTAAAAGTATTTTTGACTTGTTATTGTTTTTAACTTTAATTATACCGTGGGAGTTTATTAAGTGGTGTGCACCCTGTAATTTTATGAAAGTTGCAGTTTTCACAAAATAGCAACCTCATTGTTATTGCAAGTAGCAAATCTCGTTTTACATAGAAACCACCATACAACTCCCACAAATAAGCGTTAATTCAGGTAACATTTGGTTGCGTTAGTCTCTGAAACCATAACTAAACAGTTCGGTACAAACGTTTTTTTCTTCAGCATTTATGAATGCATCCTCTTATGATAAAGATTCATCATAAGTCTCATTAGAGACATTAAAGTCTTACCCTTGTTGTATTTAATTACAGCCGATGAGTTCATAGCGCATGCATCGATTCTGTACCGACCCCCCTGGATATATTCGGATGAATCTTGATCGGATCATTCTCTGTGATGTGGTCTGGACAGAGACCACCACATCGTGACCATCAGACGTCCGTTCACATCGATAGCGCTGGATTAGCAATAGGAATACAAAAACATGCTTCCGTTGTAAATAATTCAAAACGAAATTAAATCACTGCTTTGCACATAGACAGCACAGCCATTTTTTTCTTCTTCTTCTTCTTCTTCTTCTTCTTCTGTATTTCAACATAAGTTGATCGGGAAAAAATCCACGACTCTCGATTTGGTAACTAGTAATATTCATTGTTTGTGTACACAGGGCGCACGACCACAATGCTGGCAGTAGAGGCATATCAACTTGTTCTCACCATTTTGCTGATTAGACACGTCGATTGGAAGGTTGGTTCGTCCTTGTTTCAGAAACTCAACACATACAAACTCAATTAAAATAGTTAGCTGTCTTAGTAAAATGTATGACTATAAGAACGCGTTAATCAGTGACGTTATTACTTTGCCGGAAAGCAGAGGAGGGTTGTCACTGGAGGTCAAGCAACATGCCATACTCATATATAGGAGCATGTACTGAGATATGACCTTTTTTACCTCACAGTGGATACTCCTCTCGGTCCTTTGATGACCAGCCTCTAAAATGTCTAGCATTTTACTCTCAGTGGCTAAAGTTGTGGATTAATATTGTTTAGAATGTCAGAGAATACAATTTTTTGCGGAACAAGGAACAACTAATGTATAAAGGGGTCTCCTGTTGACTCTCGTTTCGGATTGACTCGGGCCTCAACATATTTACAAATGTAAGAACATGACATTCCCATCTCGAACTGGAGGAACAGGAACATCGGTAAATTCCTGTAACCGACAACATGTGCGGTTTTGTTTTCACTGTAATCAATGTAATTAACACCAAAACCATTACATATTTTTATACCTTGTCTGATGACACGTCTGCGTCCCTCATCGAAGTCCATGTGTTTTCATCATTGCTATACATCAGACGTAAACTCGTCACGCGTTCGTCTGATTCATAACGGCCCTGGATGATCAGGCCGTAGATGTCCACAGTGTGCCAAAAATCCACCTGAATCCATGAGCCAGTTCTCTTCTCCCCACACCAGGAACCTGAATAGACAGTGTTCGGGTTTGTTTTTCTCTTGATGTAAAAAGCATCAAATTTACAATCCGGGGGACTTCAAATCACCAACTGTTCTAAATACAAGCGAACCACGATCACAAAGGACCATAGAAACAATCCAGGGCACTTACACAAGTTTTACTGAATAACCTATTAGCCCTTTAGATATATGGTTGATACTGTAGGAGTGAACTGTTTGGTTCGGGTGTATACAGACGTTTTTACCCTAACCGCTAATACTGCCCTAGTAATGTGTCCACCATTAATCAAAATTGCTTAATGTACCTGTAACATGGTAAGAAACACATGAAGTGAACTCATGTTTTTTGACTGATCATTGATATTTTGACAGTTGTTCGCCTAACCTAAAACAGACTGAAAGTTGGATCGGTTATTATACAAATAATGAATGTTTATGAGTGCAATGGTGCGAATATTTTCATGAGTTGAAAGATGGAATGTTCTTTTCAACCAGGCGGAGCCGAGTTGAATGGAACATTCCATCTTTCAACGAATGAAAATATTCTCACTATTGCACGAATGAAAAACATTCATTATTTGTTTTATATAACACCTAAGCAGATCCTTGCCATTTGATTTGAGGATTGTCCGTAACGTGATAGCAAATAAATGTACCATTGCACTCATAAACATTCATTATTTGTATACTATCCTATGGAATAAATTGCCTTCTTGGTGGTTGACAAACACTGTAGTGCCCCTCATGTTTGTGCAGATAATTGGACGACACACAAGATAAATATGTAATTGTCAGCTTACGTCATGAAGCAAATTTATATTTTTGTAAAATTACACTTGCGTAAACATAATTTGTTTTTGTTTTTTCGCACCAAGGATATTTACGGATAACTATTTTTCTTGAAAAGGAATACACTTACCATTGCTGTTCAACCTAGCTAGTGTTGGTCCGTAGTTTGCGTCGTCGTTGTCCAGGACTTTAAACGCAGTAATCTGATTTTCGGCGATGGCGCCGCTTTCCATACCGAGGCGAGTCATGCTGCAAACTGGTTTAAAAATATGAAAATAAGAAAAATAACTGATGACAGTAATGAAACAAAACAAGCAATGGTTTTGAGTCAAACACCGCTCTTGACGTGGTTTTTAATGTTTTCATTTTGTCTAGAAAAAAATGGCAGAAGCCGCGCTCGTATTGGATTTGTTTATGGTGCAGTGGTAACGGACCATGAGGCAGTGCTAACTTACCTATCATCCATCGGTTGTTTGTCTATTATTGAAATGAATAACATACAATTGTTGAGACATCATAGTTCTCATAGTTTATGTTAATAAAGATTTATTGCAAGTAACCCACTATAGACGCATAATCAGAGAACATGATCCGAAACCAAAATTTAAAATGAACACGTTAAATTTTTTGTCAACCACAAAGAACACTTCTTTTTGACTTTGTTTATATTAGTGAACACTGATTTTCTTACAAACCTGTAATAGTGACTAGGAATGTACATTGTCCAGGGTTACCAGCAGCATCCCACGCCATACACGTGACTGTGGTGTTACCCGCTTTGAAGAAGTCACGTGATACGACAGTCCTCCCTTCGTCATCGTCAGTGCATGTGGTTGGGTACTGCGATCCATCTTGGTCATACGCAGATGCCCTCCACTGAACAGAAGTACGAGCATTGCTGTCGTTGGTTAAGCCGAACACATCTTGGGGGCAGTTCACTGTAGGACATTCAGTATCGACTGGTGTATAAAGTATAAAGAAGATTTAAATAATGTCATTATTCGCTATAAATTTCATCGGTGATGTCCTACAAGAAGATAATGACATTGATTTTGCCTTTTCAGAAGGTTTACTGATCAAACGTGATATCAATGATTTTTAGAAGTTGCCGGAATCTGTTTAAAACCCTGCGTGATGACATCGGACTGGGATCAACAGTCCGTTTTTAAATGAATAACCAGTGCTCCGCAAGTTTTTGGTTTTGTTTTAATCTAAAGAAATTCCAACTTCCCCTTCAACACATAGCGAAATAGCGTGATAAATGTCTCGTTACTATCTGGGGTCTTTTTCACAAACAAACAAAATCCATCAATGACCAGCTCTCCCGGAAACCCAATAGGAATTGTACAGCAATTATTCATCATTGGGGCTAATTGAACCGCGTGGATTATGGTCCAAAGATTTCTTTTTAAAAAATCTAACAAAATAATAACAAATAGGGAACAAAAGAAGCAATAGATAATTCCGCCTAAGACATGCTGTATGGTTTGAGTCACTAATGCTGCTCTGGACGTGGTTTTTACGATTTGATTTTGGTCAAGAAATATATGGCAGAAGCTGCGCTTGTATTGGAAGCAATGCAAACTTACTGTTACATTAAGTTAATTTTTTTCACCTATTGGTTCGATTTTGAGATTGTTCAGAAATCACGAAAAAAACTGTTTATCCTGTTTCATGTTAATAATACTATATGCATTATTAACCTGCTAAAGACACATGCAAGGCGATTGGTCCAATCCATAATGTAAAAATAAACATGTTGAATTTTCCATCCGCAATGAAAAGTGCATCTTGAATTATTTTATATAGGGACAATATTGCTTTTCTTACAAACCTGTAATAGTGACTAGGAATGTACATTGTCCAGGGTTACCAGCAGCATCCCACGCCATACACGTGACTGTGGTGTTGCCCGCTTTGAAGAAGTCACGTGATACGACAGTCCTCCCTTCGTCATCGTCAGTGCATGTGGTTGGGTACCACGGTCCATCTTGGTCATACGCGGATACCCACCACCGAACAGAAGTACGAGCATTGCTGTCGTTGGTTAAGCCGAACACACCTTGGGGGCATTTCACTGTAGGACCTTCAGTATCGACTGCAGTATGAAATATAAAAGATTTAAATCTTGTCATTATTCGCTTCTATAAATATATATTTCATCTGCGCTGTCCTATTAGATGATATTGACATTGATTTTGCCTTTTCAGAAGGTTTACTGATCAAACGTGATTTGAATGATTTTTAGAAGTTGCCGGAATCTGTTTAAAACCCTGCGAGATGACATCGGACTGTGTTCAACAGTCCTTTTTTAAATAAATAATCAGTGCTCCGCAATTTTTATTTTGTTTTAATCTAATGAAATTCCAACTTCCCCTTCAACACCTAGCCAAATAGCGTGGTAAATGTCTCGTTACTATCTGGGGTCTTTTTCACAAACAAACAAAATCCATCAATGACCAGCTCTCCCGGAAACCCAATAGGAATTGTACAGCAATTATTCACCATTGGGGCTAATTGAACCGTGTGGTAGAAAATCTATGGTCAAAAGATATTTTAAAAATCAAACAAAATAATAACATATATGAAACAAAAGAAGCAATAGATAATTCCTCTTAAGACATGATGTATGTTTTGAGTCACTATTAACGCTGCTCTGGACGTGGTTTTTACGATTTTGTTTTGGTCATGTGGCAGAAGCTTCGCTCGTATTGGAAGCAATGCTAACTTACTGTTACATTAAATTAAATCTTTCACCTATTGGTTCGATTTTGAGATCGTTCAGAAATCACCAAAAAAAACTGTGTCTCCTGTTTCATGTTAATAATACTATATGCATTATTAACCTGCTAAAGACACAGGCAGGGCGATTTGTCAATAACCACAATGTAAAAATGTACATGTTAAAATTTTCCATCCGCAATGAAAAGTGCACCTTGAAATATTTTATATGATGACAATATTGTTTTTCTTACAAACCTGTGACAGTGACTAGAAATGTACATTGTCCAGGGTTACCAGCAGCATCTTGCGCCATACACGTGACTGTGGTGTTACCCGCTTTGAAGAAGTCACCTGATACGACAGTCCTCCCTTCGTCATCGTCAGTGCATGTGGTTGGGTACCACGGTGCATCTTGGTCAGACGCATATACCCCCCACCACCGAACAGAAGTACGAGCATAGCTGTCGTTGGTTAAGCCGAACACACCTTGGGGGCAGTTCACTGTAGGACCTTCAGTATCGACTGCAGTATGTAATATAAAGAAGATTTAAATCTTGTCATTATTCGCTTCTATAAATATATATTTCATCTGCGCTGTCCTATTAGATGATATTGACATTGATTTTGCCTTTTCAGAAGGTTTACTGATCAAACGTGATTTGAATGATTTTTAGAAGTTGCCGGAATCTGTTTAAAACCCTGCGAGATGACATCGGACTGTGTTCAACAGTCCTTTTTTAAATAAATAATCAGTGCTCCGCAATTTTTATTTTGTTTTAATCTAATGAAATTCCAACTTCCCCTTCAACACCTAGCCAAATAGCGTGGTAAATGTCTCGTTACTATCTGGGGTCTTTTTCACAAACAAACAAAATCCATCAATGACCAGCTCTCCCGGAAACCCAATAGGAATTGTACAGCAATTATTCACCATTGGGGCTAATTGAACCGTGTGGTAGAAAATCTATGGTCAAAAGATATTTTAAAAATCAAACAAAATAATAACATATATGAAACAAAAGAAGCAATAGATAATTCCTCTTAAGACATGATGTATGTTTTGAGTCACTATTAACGCTGCTCTGGACGTGGTTTTTACGATTTTGTTTTGGTCATGTGGCAGAAGCTTCGCTCGTATTGGAAGCAATGCTAACTTACTGTTACATTAAATTAAATCTTTCACCTATTGGTTCGATTTTGAGATCGTTCAGAAATCACCAAAAAAACTGTGTCTCCTGTTTCATGTTAATAATACTATATGCATTATTAACCTGCTAAAGACACAGGCAGGGCGATTTGTCAATAACCACAATGTAAAAATGTACATGTTAAAATTTTCCATCCGCAATGAAAAGTGCACCTTGAAATATTTTATATGATGACAATATTGTTTTTCTTACAAACCTGTGACAGTGACTAGAAATGTACATTGTCCAGGGTTACCAGCAGCATCTTGCGCCATACACGTGACTGTGGTGTTACCCGCTTTGAAGAAGTCACCTGATACGACAGTCCTCCCTTCGTCATCGTCAGTGCATGTGGTTGGGTACCACGGTGCATCTTGGTCAGACGCATATACCCCCCACCACCGAACAGAAGTACGAGCATAGCTGTCGTTGGTTAAGCCGAACACACCTTGGGGGCAGTTCACTGTAGGACCTTCAGTATCGACTGCAGTATGTAATATAAAGAAGATTTAAATCTTGTCATTATTCGCTTCTATAAATATATATTTCATCTGCGCTGTCCTATTAGATGATATTGACATTGATTTTGCCTTTTCAGAAGGTTTACTGATCAAACGTGATTTGAATGATTTTTAGAAGTTGCCGGAATCTGTTTAAAACCCTGCGAGATGACATCGGACTGTGTTCAACAGTCCTTTTTTAAATAAATAATCAGTGCTCCGCAATTTTTATTTTGTTTTAATCTAATGAAATTCCAACTTCCCCTTCAACACCTAGCCAAATAGCGTGGTAAATGTCTCGTTACTATCTGGGGTCTTTTTCACAAACAAACAAAATCCATCAATGACCAGCTCTCCCGGAAACCCAATAGGAATTGTACAGCAATTATTCACCATTGGGGCTAATTGAACCGTGTGGTAGAAAATCTATGGTCAAAAGATATTTTAGAAATCAAACAAAATAATAACATATATGAAACAAAAGAAGCAATAGATAATTCCTCTTAAGACATGATGTATGTTTTGAGTCACTATTAACGCTGCTCTGGACGTGGTTTTTACGATTTTGTTTTGGTCATGTGGCAGAAGCTTCGCTCGTATTGGAAGCAATGCTAACTTACTGTTACATTAAATTAAATCTTTCACCTATTGGTTCGATTTTGAGATCGTTCAGAAATCACCAAAAAAACTGTGTCTCCTGTTTCATGTTAATAATACTATATGCATTATTAACCTGCTAAAGACACAGGCAGGGCGATTTGTCAATAACCACAATGTAAAAATGTACATGTTAAAATTTTCCATCCGCAATGAAAAGTGCACCTTGAAATATTTTATATGATGACAATATTGTTTTTCTTACAAACCTGTGACAGTGACTAGAAATGTACATTGTCCAGGGTTACCAGCAGCATCTTGCGCCATACACGTGACTGTGGTGTTACCCGCTTTGAAGAAGTCACCTGATACGACAGTCCTCCCTTCGTCATCGTCAGTGCATGTGGTTGGGTACCACGGTGCATCTTGGTCAGACGCATATACCCCCCACCACCGAACAGAAGTACGAGCATAGCTGTCGTTGGTTAAGCCGAACACACCTTGGGGGCAGTTCACTGTAGGACCTTCAGTATCGACTGCAGTATGTAATATAAAAGATTTAAATCTTGTCATTATTCGCTTCTATAAATATATATTTCATCTGCGCTGTCCTATTAGATGATATTGACATTGATTTTGCCTTTTCAGAAGGTTTACTGATCAAACGTGATTTGAATGATTTTTAGAAGTTGCCGGAATCTGTTTAAAACCCTGCGAGATGACATCGGACTGTGTTCAACAGTCCTTTTTTAAATAAATAATCAGTGCTCCGCAATTTTTATTTTGTTTTAATCTAATGAAATTCCAACTTCCCCTTCAACACCTAGCCAAATAGCGTGGTAAATGTCTCGTTACTATCTGGGGTCTTTTTCACAAACAAACAAAATCCATCAATGACCAGCTCTCCCGGAAACCCAATAGGAATTGTACAGCAATTATTCACCATTGGGGCTAATTGAACCGTGTGGTAGAAAATCTATGGTCAAAAGATATTTTAGAAATCAAACAAAATAATAACATATATGAAACAAAAGAAGCAATAGATAATTCCTCTTAAGATATGATGTATGTTTTGAGTCACTATTAACGCTGCTCTGGACGTGGTTTTTACGATTTTGTTTTGGTCATGTGGCAGAAGCTTCGCTCGTATTGGAAGCAATGCTAACTTACTGTTACATTAAATTAAATCTTTCACCTATTGGTTCGATTTTGAGATCGTTCAGAAATCACCAAAAAAACTGTGTCTCCTGTTTCATGTTAATAATACTATATGCATTATTAACCTGCTAAAGACACAGGCAGGGCGATTTGTCAATAACCACAATGTAAAAATGTACATGTTAAAATTTTCCATCCGCAATGAAAAGTGCACCTTGAAATATTTTATATGATGACAATATTGTTTTTCTTACAAACCTGTGACAGTGACTAGAAATGTACATTGTCCAGGGTTACCAGCAGCATCTTGCGCCATACACGTGACTGTGGTGTTACCCGCTTTGAAGAAGTCACCTGATACGACAGTCCTCCCTTCGTCATCGTCAGTGCATGTGGTTGGGTACCACGGTGCATCTTGGTCAGACGCATATACCCCCCACCACCGAACAGAAGTACGAGCATAGCTGTCGTTGGTTAAGCCGAACACACCTTGGGGGCAGTTCACTGTAGGACCTTCAGTATCGACTGCAGTATGTAATATAAAGAAGATTTAAATCTTGTCATTATTCGCTTCTATAAATATATATTTCATCTGCGCTGTCCTATTAGATGATATTGACATTGATTTTGCCTTTTCAGAAGGTTTACTGATCAAACGTGATTTGAATGATTTTTAGAAGTTGCCGGAATCTGTTTAAAACCCTGCGAGATGACATCGGACTGTGTTCAACAGTCCTTTTTTAAATAAATAATCAGTGCTCCGCAATTTTTATTTTGTTTTAATCTAATGAAATTCCAACTTCCCCTTCAACACCTAGCCAAATAGCGTGGTAAATGTCTCGTTACTATCTGGGGTCTTTTTCACAAACAAACAAAATCCATCAATGACCAGCTCTCCCGGAAACCCAATAGGAATTGTACAGCAATTATTCACCATTGGGGCTAATTGAACCGTGTGGTAGAAAATCTATGGTCAAAAGATATTTTAGAAATCAAACAAAATAATAACATATATGAAACAAAAGAAGCAATAGATAATTCCTCTTAAGACATGATGTATGTTTTGAGTCACTATTAACGCTGCTCTGGACGTGGTTTTTACGATTTTGTTTTGGTCATGTGGCAGAAGCTTCGCTCGTATTGGAAGCAATGCTAACTTACTGTTACATTAAATTAAATCTTTCACCTATTGGTTCGATTTTGAGATCGTTCAGAAATCACCAAAAACACTGTGTCTCCTGTTTCATGTTAATAATACTATATGCATTATTAACCTGCTAAAGACACAGGCAGGGCGATTTGTCAATAACCACAATGTAAAAATGTACATGTTAAAATTTTCCATCCGCAATGAAAAGTGCACCTTGAAATATTTTATATGATGACAATATTGTTTTTCTTACAAACCTGTGACAGTGACTAGAAATGTACATTGTCCAGGGTTACCAGCAGCATCTTGCGCCATACACGTGACTGTGGTGTTACCCGCTTTGAAGAAGTCACCTGATACGACAGTCCTCCCTTCGTCATCGTCAGTGCATGTGGTTGGGTACCACGGTGCATCTTGGTCAGACGCATATACCCCCCACCACCGAACAGAAGTACGAGCATAGCTGTCGTTGGTTAAGCCGAACACACCTTGGGGGCAGTTCACTGTAGGACCTTCAGTATCGACTGCAGTATGTAATATAAAAGATTTAAATCTTGTCATTATTCGCTTCTATAAATATATATTTCATCTGCGCTGTCCTATTAGATGATATTGACATTGATTTTGCCTTTTCAGAAGGTTTACTGATCAAACGTGATTTGAATGATTTTTAGAAGTTGCCGGAATCTGTTTAAAACCCTGCGAGATGACATCGGACTGTGTTCAACAGTCCTTTTTTAAATAAATAATCAGTGCTCCGCAATTTTTATTTTGTTTTAATCTAATGAAATTCCAACTTCCCCTTCAACACCTAGCCAAATAGCGTGGTAAATGTCTCGTTACTATCTGGGGTCTTTTTCACAAACAAACAAAATCCATCAATGACCAGCTCTCCCGGAAACCCAATAGGAATTGTACAGCAATTATTCACCATTGGGGCTAATTGAACCGTGTGGTAGAAAATCTATGGTCAAAAGATATTTTAAAAATCAAACAAAATAATAACATATATGAAACAAAAGAAGCAATAGATAATTCCTCTTAAGACATGATGTATGTTTTGAGTCACTATTAACGCTGCTCTGGACGTGGTTTTTACGATTTTGTTTTGGTCATGTGGCAGAAGCTTCGCTCGTATTGGAAGCAATGCTAACTTACTGTTACATTAAATTAAATCTTTCACCTATTGGTTCGATTTTGAGATCGTTCAGAAATCACCAAAAAAACTGTGTCTCCTGTTTCATGTTAATAATACTATATGCATTATTAACCTGCTAAAGACACAGGCAGGGCGATTTGTCAATAACCACAATGTAAAAATGTACATGTTAAAATTTTCCATCCGCAATGAAAAGTGCACCTTGAAATATTTTATATGATGACAATATTGTTTTTCTTACAAACCTGTGACAGTGACTAGAAATGTACATTGTCCAGGGTTACCAGCAGCATCTTGCGCCATACACGTGACTGTGGTGTTACCCGCTTTGAAGAAGTCACCTGATACGACAGTCCTCCCTTCGTCATCGTCAGTGCATGTGGTTGGGTACCACGGTGCATCTTGGTCAGACGCATATACCCCCACCACCGAACAGAAGTACGAGCATAGCTGTCGTTGGTTAAGCCGAACACACCTTGGGGGCAGTTCACTGTAGGACCTTCAGTATCGACTACAGTATGTAATATAAAAGATTTAAATCTTGTCATTGTTCGCTGTTATAATTATAGATTTCATCAGCGATGTCCTACAAGATGATATTGTCCTTGATTTTGCCTTTTCAAAAGGTTTGATGATGAAACCTGATTTAATGATTTTTAGAAATTACCGAAAACTTTTCAATCTGCATTGTTGACTTTGAACACAAACTTTAGTTTTCTGGTAACCAACCACCATACTCGTGAGTGTTGAGATATCGACATAAAATACCACCGCACATTATTTAACCCTATCCGAACCGGGCTTTTTTTTATTTGATTTATCTCTATCAGTTATTTTTATTACATGATCAGTAAAGTGACATTAAATTGTTTATTGAGACACATTGAAGGCGCTATGGTTTATCCGATTTGGGGGAATAAACATGATCGATATTCACACCATTCTTTAGGGACCAAATAAGCAATGATCGGCCCTGATTTATGACTCTTAAGTATTATTTCCCCTGTTTTTTCTTCCTTCTTTTCTTTGAAACGGTGCGTAACATAACTTTGTTTTTTGTAGTAAAAAAAAATTGTTTTGCTAATGTCTAATTATAACGATCCAAAGCCTTGGGGCTCAAGTTTTGCGGTCTTCAAGCTTAGTACCTGAATGAAGCACCCGTAACTGCTGATTAACGTTCAACAACAACTTAGGGTGGCAGCATAATGTAAAAGGTATCTGTTTCCGGAACGAACTTGGAGATACAATGATATCTGCCAACATGTGTTGTTTAATTCTTGTTCGCTTTTACATCACAAACAACAATACGTACACACAAATAAAGATATGAACAAGATTACTTGCTTTACGCATACACGGTTATACACACTCAGCCCCGTTTCCTACCTGCTTTTGCTGAGGTTGTGTCGGGTATTGGTGTTGACAGTTCCGTTGAAACTGTGGTGATCTATATAAAAATAAATTAAACAAATTTGTCAATTAATTTATAAGCCCAATCATTATACATTAATGGTTCTTCTGCGTAGAAGCTTCCACTTGTAAAAAACATCTTATCAGGATTAACTTTTTAGAGTAAGACTGAGCCACAAAGGCCTCCTGCATTGTTCACCATACATGTTCATTGTTGGTATCTAATTCGAGTGTCGTTTTATTACAAAAACTCAATTTTGAAAAAGGAAAGGAAGGTACACAAATATTATAAATGGCAAGTCAATTTCACAGTGACTGAAATGTGTTTTGTATCCCTATTCAACCGCTCAACATTGATTCCATCCATTTGTTCTATATTTGTATCAATGACTTCACTTCTTTCTTTCATTTCTTTGGCAATACTTGGCGACGGCACTGTTGCTTTTTTTCACAAGATTAAATCGAGAACATGCTCGGATTTGTCAAGCCAACTAGTCTTGGTGCAAGACGTTGTTTATCATCACTCGACTATCGCAATTAAATTAAACTGTATACAGAATCATCAGACGATAGCGGGCGCTGTCACGAAAACCTGACTTATTCCTTAACCCAAGACTCATCAGGGTGTATGCACCTCATTAGATAGGCTCCTATAAGTAGTATAGTTGTGATGTGTCTTTATAGCCCATCCTCCAGTTAATTTTGCTGAAGCTTTTAGTAAGAAGTTTTATGAAGTAGGGCTACTTAATGTTGAATAGAATTGTCATTTCTTTTTTGGTGGTCATTTTAACATTATTATCATATTTTTATATGTTTTTTAACATTAATTTACATTATGTGGAACATTCCAAACACCAGTTTTCCCGATTCCTGTTTCTGTTTTTTGTATTCAATTAATGCATGATCTGTGTGTTAACGTCGTTTAAAGGTATTGTACACTTTGGGTAACAGCTCAAAATCAGTTTCCGCATTTTGTGTGATTCAACATAATGCATGAACAAACAAACCTGTGAAAGTTTGAGCTCAATTGGTCGAGAAAATAGTGAAAAGAGACCTTATGTGTTTTCTGTTTTTTTTTCAAACATCAAGTTTTTATCACGCGTGATAACAACTCTTGTTTTACTCGAAAGTATGAACACAAGCTAATGAGTGTGTTTTCGCACGCAAACGCAAACTTGATGCATATCTATATTTTGATGAATTATGAACGTTAATTTTGGATTCATATTGTCGGATGCGTGCGCGCAGTCGCAGCAAGTATGAACCCAACCGATTTCACGAAGAGCTAAGATTGATCTTAAGCTGTGTATCGATCTTAGCTGCTAAGCAAAGTGTGATGTCACAATACAAATCACTATGGTGATATTGGTAACTCATCTTCAGATGAGTCTTATAGTGCTTTATGAAATCGGTCACAGCCTCGCATACAATGGGCAACGCGCAGTATCTATACCTCTCGTCACTATTGATCGAGCAAAGCATTCTGGGAAAGAAAAAATGTCACGGCGACATCGTACACCACTGGGAACGAGGTTGGTATGAACCGGCCTTTATTCATAGTGATCTAAACGGATAGCCAAGCTCATTGAGGCCGGTTTGTGAATGGCGTAAACTGAGAACTACCTTTTTTCTTCATTTATTGACAACACCTTCTAAGGACCCTAAATATTGTTCCCTTTTGAAATATGTTTTAACTGAAGTTAACGGCTGCGTTTAATACCTCTTATCAAATGACGGAATTATAAACATTCTGATGATTATTCTGTTGACCCATTGTCAACAATTATTTGCTGTCCGTTCGGGAAAAGGGGAAAAACTTACCCGTTTAGTCGTTAATGCTTGGGCTTGAGATGTTTCTTGCTCTGTCTTGGTTGTCATCATCGTTTCTTCGGGGAGTGGTTTGGCTTTTGGGGATGAACCACCGAAGTAGGAAAAGCCGCCATCTTGCTTTTAGCTATCAGGAAAATCCTCTTTACTTGCGTCGTTGAGCTGACATACGCCACTGATGTCATTGTGATTGACTGACAAACAGCGACTGTGCCTCAAGCAAAGCACCATACACTTGATTCGAACTGTCCCTGATTGATTCAGGAACGAGTGACCGATCAGTGCGTGGTGCTGGTGTGGTAGGAAAATGCTTCCATGGGACCCGATGGTGCAACTAGTCTCAGTCGCTATTGCCTCGTAGAACACCAATGCGAGTATCGCAATGGTGAACGGTAAAAGACTTTTCATGTCTGTTTTGAACCCATCGACGATCAAGATCAGCTTTGGTTGTAGATTCAAATGTTAACTCTATTGGTATGTGTGAGTTTGTTCTCAGATGCAATCTTGATTCACCTGTTACTTCGTGTAAACTGCGACGTAACTGATGCAGCTCTTGCCTGAAGTTTGGCAAATGATTTGGACCATACCATGACATGAGGGGTGTTGCATTTTAATATTTTCTTCGAGCATAAACATGAAGTGAAACAAACCCTTAAAAAACCAAGATACATCAACAAATATTATTATTATTAAATAAGGAATCAAACCAAATTATTTCACTGGTACATGTAGGCCTATCGTCCCACAAACGTTTACCTCACATTGGCGTTCTCTAACACCATCTCGATCTCCCCTTCTGCACTAATAATGTGAATCGCCAACTCGCGGTGGCGTAAAATATACGTGTATAATTCAACGGTAACCAAAAGAAAATCCAAGGAAATCAATGTCTGAACAGTAACGAGTACCAGTGATGGATCAAACGGTGATGTCATATAAAACAGAAATATTAGTTTGAGTCTAACCCAATCTCTTTAGCACACGAGGGCATCACGCGTCTGTTTGTTTACATGTTTCTGTATTGACTAATAATAAATTGCAGTTAGGCATACCCGATTGAAAAGAGTCGGCAATTTCCACTGAAGTTTTAACAAAAAATATACTTGATGTTGCTGAAAACTGTTTGATAATAATATTTAAAATATTGTTAGTTTTTGTTGGTTCGGATGGAATGTTTTTTTTTTCTTCTCTAAAACAGTCGACGTTGTGGGTATTATTTACTTTTTGTCGGTAAACTAGAAAACAAATCTGCATTGGGGTACTTGGTTGCGTAATTTTGTATAATAAGAGAACATGATATATTTATTATTAAAAACATAAAATTATTTACTTTGAGACTTGGATGTAAATTTGCTTCGTTCAGTTTCTTTATTTACATGTCAATGTCTGGTTTTAAAAGTCCCGAGAATTGAGGTTCAAGGACAGTTCTGACGTCACAATCTTACACGACGCCCGTCGCGTCGCACTGGTTTGCGCAAACGTAGCGTCGTGTGTTTCTTGGTGATCAATGTACAGACACAAATTGCGAATAACGTTCATAATTAGTTGCGGTTGGAGCCAAATTTTGTTCTTGGGTTTGGAAATCTGTCTTACGAACGGGTATTAATCCAGAGCATTTCGGCCCATTGTTACAGGTCTACTCCATGTTATTTGGTGGTCCAGATATAGTGGCATTTATTTCAATGTAGATTTATGCGTCTAGGTAGAATGACAGAAAACGCTGATATCGGTGTCTGTACCATTACTTACACCAATGCCATAGAGAGCTACAAATAAGCTTTGACAAGCATGTAAAGTACTTCGTTTTATTTATTTATTATTAAATAATTCTTTTAACTGACAGACTAAGCTGTCTGTGCTAAGATGCAAAGTCTTAAAAAAAAACATAAAGGATTTTCCCATTTATTACGAATCTTGACTTCGGGTAAATCTCCTTAAACTTCACAACAATGTGGTACTGAGATGCAAGGACTGTTCTGACGTCGCAATCTTACACGACACCCGTGACGTGGCATTGGTTTGCGCAAACCTATAGTGTCGTGTGTTTCTTGTTGATCATTGTACAGACCAAAATGGCGGATAACGTTCATAATTAGTTAAACGGTTCACTAAGGTTTCGTATCTGTTGGTGATGGCATCGTTGCGGTTGGAGGCAAATCTTTTCCTTGGGTATAGAAATCTGTCTCACGATTGAAAATTCATTAATCAATTCGTCCCACCGGTACAGGTCTTTTCCAAATGATTTGGTGGTTGAGATATAGTGGCATTAACTGCACTATAAAATCATGCATCTAGGTTGAATTTCATCAACTACTGATATTGTTATCTATACCGTTACTTCAATAAGGCCATATAGAGCCAACCTCTGACATCAAACACTTTTAAAAACAAATAAGCTCTAGTAAAGTGCCGTAATATAGAAACATGTTTTTTTTAACCACTGTTGCTACAGAGCTATCTGTGCTATAAAGCTAACTCTTGAAACGAACCAAGAAGTATTTCCAATCCATTACGATTCTGGGCTTCTGGTTAATCTATTTAAAGGGAGAGATGAATATTGTCATTAACCTAAGAACTAAACACTGAGTTTTGGAATTGGAATGTAGTTCTTTAACTTTTAATTTACAAATTGGTGTAATTTAAAGCATTTATTAACTGGAAAGTGGCCTATACGAATGGCGAGAGTTGCAGCACTTTGACTCAGAAATTAAAGGGCACAGTCAAACAACAGATTGTCAACATTCAGACTCTCTTTTACTGAGTGACGTGAATCAACACCATAGGCCTGACGTAATTATTCCCAATATGTTTCTTCCACGTATAATCTTGTAGGAAGTTTGCAAGCATGATTCTACCACTCACATTCTAGATTCTAGAGTCTAGAAATTGATATCTGTTAAGAATTGTGCTTCATCAAAGTAGGTGGGGGTCATTCAGCTTCGAGATTTCCATGTCACCGTGTGGTGGTTAAAGTCAAGAGATTTGAGATTCAAGGGCTGACGTCACAATCTTACACGACACGACACCCGTGGCGTGGCATTGGTTGGCGCAAACGTAGCGTTGTGTGTTTCTTGTTGATTGCGGATATCGTTGATAATTAGTTAAACGCAACACCCAGTTTTCTCAGCAGTTGGTTGTGGCATCATTGCGGTTGTAGGCAACTCTTGTCCTTGGGTTTGGAAATCTGTTTCACGATCGAATATTAAAAAAAATGAAAATCAGCTTACTGTTACAGGTCACCTCCATATTTTTGGGTGGTCGAGATATGGTAGCATTTACTTCATGCTGAATGTATGCCTTTCGGTTGAATTACAGCAAACACTGATATTGGTATTTATACTGATGCGTAATTTAAGGCCATAAAAAAAAACAATCTATGATTTCAAACACTTTTTAAATCTTAGCTATAGTAAAGTGCCGTCATACACTTCTTTTTATTCTATTTTTTGTACCACCATACTAAAAGAAAAATCTGGAAAAGAACCATTAAATATTACCCATCCTTTACAGTTCTGGACTTCAGGTAAATCTTATTCAAGGGAGAGATAGGGGTTGCCATTATTTACGAACTAAAAACTGGGTTTTAGATTAGGATTGTAGTTCATTTTATTCTACTTTATCAACTATGCAAATTGGTGTTATTTATAGCATTTACAGGAAAAAGGCCAACGAATGGCAAAAGTTGCGGCACTTTGAATCAAAGAAATTAAAGCGCAAAGTCAAACATCAGATGTTCAACATATAGGCCTACACTCTCACTTTACTGAGTGACGTTAATTGATACCTAAGGCCCATACATGAGGTGTTTATTCCCAATGTGTTTCTGCCACTTATAATAAGTTGGGAAGAACGGAAGCATATTTCTACCACTCAGAAGATCTAATCGATTCTACAGGCTATAACTTGTTAAGTTTTTTAAGAATTTTGCTTTATAAAAGTAAAGTTATATCAATCAGCTTCGAGACTTACATGTCAAAGTTTGTTTCTAAAAGTCACGAGATTTGAGATGCAAGGACCGTTCTGACGTCACAGTCTTACACGAAACCCGTGGCGTGGCCTTGGTTTGCGCAAACGTAGCGTCGTGTGTTTGAAAATTAGTTAAACGATGCGCCCAGTTTTCTCATCAGTTGGTAATGGCTTCGTTGCGGATGTTGGCAAATTGTGTTGGGTGTGCGGAAATCTGTCTCACGAACGGGTATCCATCCAAAGCAATTCGGCCAACTGTTACAGGTCTACTCTATATCGTATATGATGAGTTCGTGTGCTGTAGACCTATTTGGTGGTCCAGAGGCATTTGCTTCAATTTTGCATTTTTGCATGGACGTAGAATTACAGCAACTTAGATCAAGGCGATAGCGCTACAAAATCTAGCTATAAAATCAAACACTTTTAGAACAAAATTTGGCTTAATCATATTATTTATATATTAATAATAATATGATAATGATAAATAAAAAAATTAATTTTATTTTTTCATTTATCATTGTCATATTATTATTTTTACAAGCTAATCCTGAAATTATTTTTTCCAAGCCATTACGATTCTGAACTTTGTGTAATATCCCTTCGAGAGATGGGTTTCTACGCTCTAAGAACTCCCGGGTCAGAATTGACCCGGATTCGGGGTCCCATTTAAAATCCGAGTTAAAATCCAATTATTAACCATTTTCCGGGTTTGGGTCAGGTCCCCTGAGACCCTGAATCCTGGCCAGTCAAAGAATTGACGTTGAATTGTTTTATTTGGGTCACCGTTTGGGGCGCTATCATCATTGGTGTATCGTTTATGGGGGAAAATCGTGTTTAAATTTATCTTTTCACTTGAAGAAAAAACCCGGTGTGCCCGCCATTTTAGGGGGCCCAGGGTGAAATGATGAGACCTGATTGATGATTCTTTAGTATTTCATGACCTGAAATGTTGGAACCTAGCATATCTATTTGTCAATTTTGATCGATACAAAAGTGTGTATGGTTTGAACCCCTAAATATCTGCTGTAAACACACAATTTAAGATGGCCGCCGGATATGGCGGCCATTTGATATATTCCTACATTTATTGATCACCGTCACGTGACAGATCACAACCCGGTCTTCAGGAAAATACTAAAAATAAGTGAACAATTGTAAAAAAAAAAAATAATAATAATAATAAAGGTTTAACCCGTTCGAACCAGGGTCAATCAAACGGTCGCCATGGTAACAGCTGACCAATGGTAACGACTGCTTTTTACCACAAAAAACTGATTCTAGATAAATATTTGGAAAATTCACCAATCTTGGTGGTGAAACAGCGTTAACAGTAACTTGAAAAAATGTGAGAGGGGCATGCTCCCCCCCCCCCCTTCGTGTTTTAGGGTTAACCGCTGCGCTGAAGAGCTGTCTGAGCTAACAAACATTATATGAATTGAATCATTAAATAGTTTCGATTCAAGAAAATTCTGGACTTTGGCTAAATCTCCTTCAAAGGGAGAAACTAGTATTGTCATTATTTAACCAAACACTGAATTTGGGAAACTAATTACAGTTCATTTACTTCACATTATCAACTTATCCAAATAATGTGTAATGTATAGCATTTATCAGGAACTAGGCCAACGAATGCCAAGAGTTGCGACACTTTAACTCAGAGAAATGAAAGCGCACAGTCAAACAACAGATTGTCAACATTCAGACTCTCTTTTACTGAGTGACGTGAATCAATACCTTAGGCCTATACATGACGTAATTATTCCCAATGTGCTTCTTCCACGTAGATTTGTTTGGGAGGTACGGAAGCAGACTTCTACCACTCGGAGGATGTAATCGATTCTAGAGGCTAGAAATAGGTACGTTTTTAAGAACTGTCCTTTATACAAGTAAAGTTGTGTTATTCAGCTTCGAGATTTACATGTTATTGGTTGGTTTAAAAAATCACGAGATTTGAGATTCAAGGACCGTTCTGACGTCACAATATTACACGATATCAGAGGCGTGGCATTGGTTTGCGCAAACGCAGCGTCGTGTGTTTCTTGTTGATCAATGTACAGACCAACATAGCGGATAACGTTGATAATTAGTTAAACGATTCAATCAGTTTTCTCATCAGTTGGTGATTGCATCATTGCAGTTGTAGCCAAATTTTGTCCTTGAGTATTGCAGAGCTGTGCCTGCTAAAATAATAGCAAAATCGTAAAAAAAAAAAAAAAAAAAAAAAATCCCAACCATTACGATTCTGAACTTTGTGAAAATTTCCTTTAAGAGCTCCCGGGTCAGAATTGACCTGGATTTCTGGTCCCATAAGGGCTAACCCGTTTCTGGGTCAGTAACCCTCAGGAATAATGTGTACAACTGACGCAGAACCCGAGTTAAAACCCCATTATTAACTATTTTCAGGGTCAGTCCAAAATTGTACGTTGAATTACTGGGGTCACCGTTGGGGGCGCTATAATCATTGGTGTATCGTATATTATTGTGGGAAAATAATTGTTTTGAATTTTCTTGTTTTGAATCACTTGAAAATTGCTATTCCAGCCTTTTTTTACGGGGTGGGGGGGGGGGCAGTGTGAAATTATGAGACCTTGTTGATGATTATTTAGTATATCTCATGACCTGAAAAATTGAAATCTAGCATAATTATTTATCAATTTTAATTTAACCGAAAATATGGTTTAAACCCCACGCTGTAAACGCACAATCTAAGATGGCCACCATTTATTTAACACTATCACGTGAGAGATCACTACCCAGTCTTCGTTCTGACGTCACAATCTTACAAGACGCCAGAGCCCAATTTCATAGAGCTGCCTAAGCACAAAAAGTAGCTAAGCAAAACAAAATTATGCTTACCAGAGTAAGGTTACCGGCCAAACTACCATGTCACATGTACAATTTGTGACTAGTAGCCTGCTGATTTCTGTTTAGCAGAAAATTGTTAAGCAATATTTTCTGCTTAAGCAGCTCTATGAAATTTGGCCCAGAGGTGTTGCATTGGTTTGCCCAAACGTATCGTCATGTGTTTCTTGGTGATCAATGTACAGACCAACATAGCGGATAACGTTGATAATTAGTGAAACGATTCACCCAGTTTTCTCATCAGTTGGTGATAACATCATTGCAGTTTTAGGCAAATTTTGTCCTTGTGTGTGGAAAGCTGTCTCACGATCGAGTCAGGGGCGGTGATTCAGGGGCGGCGCCAGGGTAGTTGTATATGGGGGGGGGCAAGCTTTAGAGTCTTAGTACTTAGGGAGACGGGGTCCATGGGCCCGCTTAAGGGACCTTTGGTTGGTTCCAGGGGCGAAGTCATTGGCGGGGGTCCAACTGAAGCTGTTGGGTTTTGAATGGCCTCGAAAAGCTCTCTGGGCTTTAAAACAACATTTCAGAATTGGTTTTTGCTAACAAAACAGTTGCTGGCAGTGTAAGCACTTTTTGTAAACCACCATATACATAAACTGACAAACCTGTAGAAGTTTGAGATCGATCGGTCTTCTGGGTCAAGAGAAAATAGTGAAAAACCGATTACACACTTGCATGAAATCATATAGATCATAACTCATATAGATCATAAATCATAACAAATGAATAAAACGCTCACTGAGCGATAAACTCCAATCGGAAAATTAGTTTATTCATTTCTCATCAAATATGGCATTTCAGACAGAAATATTTCAAGGGATGTTTTCTATCATCATCATCATTAGACCGTGTAAGTTTTATGTAAATATGTGATCAAAAAGTATATTTTACAATTTTTTTTCTTACCAATTCTGTAAATTTTCCTTTAAATATTAACAAAATTTTGTTTTCAAACTTAGACTTGGTTCAGTTCCTGAACTCTGGGTTAGGACAAGACCGGGGAGGACTCTCCATCTATATTAAATATGCAGAAATCATGCATTTCAGAAATGAACGCTTGAAACTCATACTTTGAACTTTATCTTATAAATTAATTCACTTTAACCCAAAGACCATCCGAGTATTCAGCCCCCCCCCCCCGGAAGAATTTAGAGCTTTGCAATAGCGTGTGAGACTTTTGGTTTGTATGAAGACCCATTTAAAGCCATTTTGTGAAAACATTTTTACAAAGTTTTTCTTTGCGCCAATTTTTTTTTTAACTTGGAATTATAAGCCGAATATGAAAGTTTGAAAGTTGTGTTTCTGTGTGGTTTTTCTTTTACTTCGTGAACTAACACGGTCCGCCTTTTTGTGGAGTCAAAGTTCAGTTCTAGAAAATGCCAGACCGTGTTAGTTAATTAACGAAGTACAAAAATTACACATCACTTCGAGGCATCTTTATGTGGATCATAACTTATTTTAAAACAACTTTCCAACCAAGTATTCATTTAATAACAAACGATTGTTATAGCCCAAATTGCCAAAATTTAAGGCAACGTGTCCTTCTATTATAAAAACATTTAAATAGATGCCGCCATCTTTTTTTTTCCTGCACCCAGATCAATGTGAACCAAATTGAGGCTGGCATATTTCTAGCAGAATGAGATTTAGTTCTCAGCTGTTATCCCATGAAGGCGCTAGACTTTATCTATATAGCGCCCTCTTGTGTCAAAGTAAACCCTCACCATCTTTATGTCATCTTTGCGAGAAAAGTCACTGAAATGCCGCCCCTTGTTTTACCATTCAGAATAACATTTCTACGAAGTCAAGATTGTGCTTGAAAGCAGCTCGACACGACCCACCCTTCAACTGACGAGTAAAGTACATTTAGTGAGTAAATATTGCTTAATTTACTGCAAAATTGTAACCTCTGAAGTGTCATTTTCATCTCCTTAAGTTTAGTGCAGTAACTCAGTATCACCCATTCCACCCGCAGGCCCGTTTCATGTAAAATTTGAGCTGCATAACAATTCCAGCAAAACTGCAGCAAGAATCCAGGTTGGTTGTTTATGCCAAAACAAATCGGCAAAGAGAGTGTTAATAATAACTTAGAGAACCTGGTTGGCCGTGTTCCGAGATGTAGAGATGCACTAGTAATGCACTAGTCAATTGTTACCCGGCCCCCAGGACCCAGGGATAGCGGGGACTTTGGCCGGGATGAGATTTTGTGAATTGTTACAAACGTGTTTCATTCCCAGCTAAGTCCCCGCAAGGCCGGACATTTTTTTCTGTACACTCCGGCCCAAGTCCCCGGCCCCCAACCCCCCATGGCCGGGCATCATGTAAGAATCCCCGCATACTATCTGGCACCATAGTGCCTCGGCCCACGAATGAGAATAAGAAGGTTTAGTAAAATGTGAACACTCTTCGCACAAAAAAAAAAAAAGCAAATTCAACATAGTGTAAGCTGACTTTTAAAATTTTGTCCGGTAAATATATTTACTTTCATCTTGAGTTTTGGGTCTCAAAAAATGATTGAATGTTTGTTTCTTTCCATGCACAGTGCTTTTTAGAAACATGTTTTGCCCTGAAAGAAAGGGTCAGTCTTGTCTGACATCATGCGTCAGACATACCAAGGTCCTCAGCTCAAGCGGGTGACTCAATAATGAGCAAGTGAGAGTGATCAGAAATACCAGATGATGAGATGGTTAGCTGAAGGGATAATCTATTGAAGATGTGCTACACAGTTGAACCAAATGCAGAAACCCACAGTGGACAGGTGAGTCTACCAACATTCCCCCATACACACAAACTACTAGAACTGTTTATGAATAATTCTCACACCCACTGTTGAAAAGTTGGGGCGGGGGATGGTTCCGAAATGTTGGTACATTACTAGTGTTGAGTAACGTATGTTTAATGTCAAGGCAGATCCAAAGTACAGTAAAGGGATCTGATACTCATAACAGCATGCAGTGTGAACCAGTGTCACAGCGTTGAGATCACAACCTGTTGATACATTACACTCAGCTTTCTATCATCTCAGTAAGGGGTGATGTTAAGATGTAGAGTGAAATGCATATCTAAACAAGTACAATGATGAACATGTTAATGATGAACATGTTTGGCCTCACTGAATATTAAACGATTCAAATGATTTGATTGCAATTTCCACAGTCACAGTTTGAAGATAATGGCTTTTGATATCACTTTGATGTGGCATGATTACACTAACTAGTTGGCAATTTTAAAACAGTGTTAGATTTCCATCTTGAGGTACTACTTGGATTGAGGATGGATGAACATTGGTGCTCACAATTAATGTAAGCTTGGGCGATATCGCTTTTTCTCAGCCACGATATATCGTCGAGAATATATCGCGATATTCGATATAATCGCGATTATTATTTTATGACGTCAATCTACTACAAATCTCACGGTGGGAGATGTGGCTATGATTAACCTATCATTTCTATCGTTATTCCAATCACCTATTCTTCTGGTTTTACTCTGAACCTATGGTATGAAAACCTGGGCCTATTACTTTACACACATTTAATGTGTTAACTGCGCATGACAGACTGTTCTTTATGTGTGCATAGCTAATTAGATCACGCCACTCGCACGTCCGCAACACGCACGTGATAATGCACGTGATAACACCCGTCTGTGTGGGACCGCCTGACCGCTAAGGCTTTGATGTTGGTTTTTTCCGAAGACTAAACCCCGTCGGATCGGATCTGTTTGGGAATCTTGCGGTTGCGGTCTGTGACTTGCAACTCTTTGTTGCAGCAAATCATCTCGACTAGGAGATTTATTGTTGCAATATCGTCTCGACAAGGAGATTTATTGTTGCAAGATCGTCTCGGCTAGGAAATACATTGCGATACTTAACGATATCGCGATTTACCGATATCACGATTAAAAAAAACGTGATCCGATATCGTAATCGTTTCAGAACTAGTATCGCGATATTCGATAATATCGTGGTATCGCCCAAGCTTAGTTCCAACCAGAATGAAAGTGACGTATACTTATCATCAGCAGTATTTCCAGGCATTTATGAGCCTAGACTTAGACTGACAAATGAAGCAGTCATTTGTTTATATTAGGTCTTCTCTTTCATCTATTGATGTTTTCTTTACAGGAAGTATCACATTTTGGTCTTCTTGGCCCAAAGATATCTTAGAACCTGAATTGGAATAATCTCATTTGTGGCATTTCTCAGACCACTTCCCAGTGAGTTGGTTTTCTTTGCTTTGGTCAGTGATAAACATCCACTGATAATGTCCTTCTTTAAATCCACCAACCTCTAGTCCTTCCTAGTGGGCCTCATCTTGCTTAGGCTTTAACTCAAGCCCCCTCCCCCCCCCCAGCAAAATGCATTGTTACAAGGTTATTTTCACCTTGACATGCAATAAGCAATCTGTCTGACAGTCATACTTTTCTAATCTCAAAAGATGGCCATACTAAATCTTGCACTTAGAAATATTTTGTTGCATGTATGTTGCAATTTAGAAACAACTTGTCCAAGTATGACTGCATTGTAGACTGCACATTCTAAATATGTTTGGAAAATGCCAGGTGAGACTAGATACATGTAGAGCATTGAAGTTTTCCTCCAGTCCCATCAAAACAAATAATTGAAGAGATCAACAAACACCAACTTTGTTGGGAATACCTTTTGCTATTTTGACCCTCTTTTGTATGCACACAATATTTCAGTTCATCATCTGTTGATTAGTGTTTATATCTCTGCAGAGATAGTGCTAGCCCATCCTTCTCTTAAAATGTTGAGGCACTACTTTGCATTCAGCCTCCAACAGCTCCTCTGTATCACACTTTCTTTCCTATAAATCTGTTAGAATGTTGAGGCACTACTTTGCATTCAGCCTCCAACAGCTCCTCTGTATCACACTTTCTTTCCTATAAATCTGTTAGAATGTTGAGGCACTACTTTGCATTCAGCCTCCAACAGCTCCTCTGTATCACACTTTCTTTCCTATAAATCTATTAGAATGTTGAGGCACTACTTTGCATTCAGCCTCCAACAGCTCCTCTGTATCACACTTTCTTTCCTATAAATCTGTTAAAATGTTGAGGCACTACTTTGCATTCAACCTCCAACAGCTCCTTTGTTTCTACACTTTCTTTCTTATAAATCTGTTAGAATGTTGAGGCACTACTTTGCATTCAAACTTCAACAGTTCCTTTTTTTCTACACTTGCTTTCTTATAAATCTGTTAGAATGTTGAGGCACTACTTTGCATTCAACCTCCAACAGCTCCTTTTTTCTACACATTCTTTCTTATCAATCTGTTAGAATGTTGAGGCACTACTTTGCATTCAACCTCCAACAGCTCCTTTTTTTTACACATTCTTTCTTATCAATCTGTTAGAATGTTGAGGCACTACTTTGCATTCAACCTCCAACAGCTCCTTTTTTCTACACATTCTTTCTTATCAATCTGTTAGAATGTTGAGGCACTACTTTGCATTCAACCTCCAACAGCTCCTTTTTTCTACACATTCTTTCTTATCAATCTGTTAGAATGTTGAGGCACTACTTTGCATTCAACCTCCAACAGCTCCTTTTTTTCTACACATTCTTTCTTATCAATCTGTTAGAATGTTGAGGCACTACTTTGCATTCAACCTCCAACAGCTCCTTTTTTTCTACACATTCTTTCTTATCAATCTGTTAGAATGTTGAGGCACTACTTTGCATTCAACCTCCAACAGCTCCTTTTTTTCTACACATTCTTTCTTATCAATCTGTTAGAATGTTGAGGCACTACTTTGCATTCAACCTCCAACAGCTCCTTTTTTTCTACACATTCTTTCTTATCAATCTGTTAGAATGTTGAGGCACTACTTTGCAATCAACCTCCAACAGCTCCTTTTTTTCTACACATTATTTTTTATCAATCTGTTAGAATGTTGAGGCACAACTTTGCTTTCAACCTCCAAAAGGTCCTTTGTTTCTACACTTTATTTCTTATAAATCTGTTAGAACGTTGAGGCACTAGGGGCTTACTGTGTATTCAACCTGTAGCACCAACTGTAAGTCTCTGTGCTCAACAAAAAATAATTTACAGTTCAAAGATAGATATCTCCCATTAATAAGAGTGTTCTCCTCTTATTATCTCATCTATTGACTGTTTCACAGTTTCCACTCAACCTTTAAAATCTTTCAAAATGGTATCAAGCTGTAAATTGTATGCTTTGCACATCTCTGATATTGCAACCCATTCCTGCAGATGTAGTGTTACTTAGCAATGTGTTTATAGCTGAGTTCATAATCATCCATGCTAGGATATGGCATTGCTCACGATTGCTCTTTGATGTCTTATGGTACCAGTCCGTCTAGGTCATGAAAGGCTGTCAGCAAAAACCAAACAAAAATACTGAAATCCAAAAAACAAATACTGAATCTGAAACAGTCATTTATAATGAAAGGTAACATTTTCTTTGGGATAGGATGTACATACTTAGATTGAAACGAACCACCTAAGACCAAAATACATTAACTTCAGAGTTTATATAAATAAAAATTAAGCAAGTTTGAGAAAATTGTTACCAATTTGATTTTCCTTTACTTGTTTGTGTTCCCACAATCTCAAGGTCTTTTTTGCAACCTGGTTTTTGCAATCTTCCAAGATTTTTATAACATTTTAAGTAGTAGTCAGTGATGACTTTGAGTTTCTGTGATGATGGATTTTGGACAAGGATTAGTTAAATTTGCACACACACTACTCGACCAGATTTAGCTCAAGTTTGCTCTCAGAGTTGCTTCTGTACATTTCCAAGCAGCAACTAACAGAATTACAATACCTCATACATATTCATGATTAAGAGCCGAATTCTCATCGGTCCATTCACCATGTGAACACCACAATGTGCCAGATGCTATTTTTGCTGTTTACCAAGCATGGGCACCAGTATTTACACACATAGTAGACTGTCACATTGGCAACAGTCAGGCAGGCCCAGGGTAAATGTGCATGCATAGTATGTGGGGTGTCGTGGCCGAGCGGATAAGAGCACCGAGCTCAAGCTCTGGTGTTTCTGTTCAGCAGAGTGTGGGTTCGAATCCCGGTCGTGAAACCTGTGTCCCTGAGCAAGACACTTTATTATAATTGCTTCTCTCCACCCAGGGGTAAATGGGTACATGTGAGGGCAGAGATGGTTCTTGTGATTGATTTAGCTTAGTTCCCTACAAATTTGGCAGCACAGGCTGTATACTCCCCAGGGAGCTGATATGGTTTAAGGAATGAAGTGGCCCAGTGATCAGGGTACTAATGTTCAAAGACATGGTGTATAAAGCGCTATATAAAAACCGAACATTATCATTATTATTATACTGTCACATGGGCAACAGTCAGGCCCAGGGTAAATACGCATGCATTGTAGACTGTCACATGGGCAACAGTCAGGCACAGGGTAACATGCGTAGTAGACTGTTGCTTGTGTACTACAATGTACAACGCATACGCTTTAGGAGGCAGTCTGCACTGTCGCTTGCACACTGATGTACTACATGTATATCAAACATGTACAAACATCTCTTACTACAGACACTTAAAAAGATGGTGGCACACGTAAATATTGGGCTTTCCCAAGCACAGTGATGCCAAACTAGAGAGAAGTATCAGGTATAGTCCAACAAGTATAACATGGGTTTGTTTTTCTAGTAGAGTTGATATTAGCTTCACCTCGGAAACAAGTTGGTCAACGTCCTATTAATTACTTCAGTGAGCTAATATCAACTGTCCACTCTTAAACCATGTCATTATTGTGTACTAATCTTAATACTTTATATACTTTTTAAACTCATGGTGTACATTTTTTGTCTAATCAAATGATTATTCAGTCTAACTGTGTTCCTGTAATGATATTAGGAACATCCAAGGAGTTATGTTGAAGGCTTGGTAAAACTTTAGAGATTAACAAGAAAAAGAAAAATGCTGTTTCAGGTTCAAAAATTACCAATTGAAGTACTGTCTGAAATGTTGTGATAAACATTATATCCTATAATTTCTCCTTACTGGCAAGGAAAGGGAAGTGGACTTACACATATTTGTACATACCAAACAAAACATGCTACAAATCATGTTAATTGACAATTTAAAAAGGTGCTTACATGTACTTGAACAAACACTCATTGAATTGACCTATTTACAGGTCAGACGTTGTTTTGTATTTTTAACTAGAATGGAATTTACACAAAGTAAAGATTTACCATCCCTTTAATTGAAATTTTATTGAAAGTTAGCTTGGTCCTATGTTTCCTCTCTATCAAAACAAAAACCTTTAGATCCCAGATATTCACTGATTCATTGGAGTCAGTTCTACATTTATTTATGTTTTACTCATAAACAAAGATATCAGTGTTGCACAAAGCTGATCTCATATCCATTTTAGATAAACAGTCAGTAATTTTTTAGGGAAGAAGGGTTCATGTGATTTACAAATGTGAATATATTTTATTCAAAACTCCAAAGTCAGATTGGACTTAGACTCTTGTGGTGGTCAACTAAACACACACAAACCCATGATACCCAGTTTAATGTACTTTTGAAATATTTGAAAAGCTGTGTTTATTATATTTTCCATTTGCTCTGTAACTTAAGATGAATAGATAAACCTAAACATTTTACTTTTAAAACAAATAAACATTCTTGAATGTCAACACATAATGAAATCAAGTGCTTCAGTACTAATAAGACTAAAATAAAACAGTCTTGACGACAGAAAAAGCAGCAGACAAACTAGTCAATAATGAGGGTTCAATGAGTTTTGTATTATTTGACTAACTACATGTACAGTGAGAGTTACATCATTAGTTTGCTGTATTACTCTCAACCTGGGAAGGATCTCTAGATTCAAGTAAACCTTTTACATTTCCCTCATAGAGGTGCCCTTTACTAGGGAAGAACTGCCTTGCCCTTTAATACAAGAACACAGCATCAAGTCTGCATCTGGGAATCAAACCTCTTTCTTCACAAACATTAAACTGTGCAATTAAAGCACAGATAAGATTATGTGATGACATTCTAAAAATCAGCTTGAAAAATACACTTTTGGTAAATTTCAGTCTCCCATTTTTAAAACAAAGTGTAAATAAAGAGCACCATGTAGGTAGAAGTGTCCATGTTGATACAATATGCTCCTGTCAGTGCTTCTGTATTGATTTAATGGTCATAGCCATGTTCAAATATACACATCAGATCATTGCAAGCAAGTGAAATATTCTAAAAGTTGGAGTTGCAGACAACATCAATGTTTAGGATAAGCACAATGGTAAACTTTCATGATTGCCAAATGCATCAATCTTGATCTCAGTTGTTGATAATTATAGTATGGTATTATAACCAAAAGTGTAAGTTTTCTGCTAAATACCTAAATACTTCTTTGGGGCAAGTGCAGTATTGAGTAAAAATTGAATGCCTAAATATAATTGGAATAAATGTTGCTTAAATTTGATCAGCTGTGGCTTGGTTTAAGTGACCATTAATGCAGTGATTATGAAATGAGTTTTATATTCAGTAGTCTTTCAAAGAGACAGAGAAACCATAGTTTGTCATGAGTTGAAACACTTGTAGATGTGTACTTCACATAAGACAGCAATGAGCAGCTTAAGAATCTTCAATGTACTTCTTGATGTGTGTTGTAGTATACATCAATCATGACCAGAAAATGAGCTCATCAACAGTATTTGTTCAAATGTTGATTGAACATTGTCATGTGTAAGGTATCATCCGGTCATTGCAGTCAAGTGAGTTATTCTAAAAGTTGGGGTTAGGAATAACTTCAATGTTTAGGATAAACAGATCTTGTCATACACAAACTGATAGTGTACCCAAAGTGTAAGTTTTCTGTTAGAGATTCTTCTTTCATGGCATGTTTAGTACAGTGTTAACAAACTGTTATCAACTATCCATTATAAGCCAAAAGCATCTTTAGAAACGTTAACCAATGAGGCAGTTTGTATGTACACAAATCATAAAATGAAAAAGTTGCTTGCTACAACAGTGAATTTTTGATGTGACTGAACATGTGATATGTATAATTATACTTGGAATTGTGAGAGTGCAAGAAAATTTTGAATTAATTTTTTTTCGGCGACGGTTATCAGGATAGTTAACATAAGGAGATACAAGGAGTAGTCAGTAACTGGACTTGGATTCTTGTGGCAATGGCCATCAGAGTAATGGGTCCAATCCTTGACTGCAAATAGTCAAAATAAAAAAGGAGATTTAGGGAGTGTTCAGTAGCTAGACTCCTTGATGAAAGTAGGAGATATAGGAGTAGTCAGTAACTGGACTTGGACTCTTTTGGTGATGGTTATCAGAGTAATGAGTCCAAACCCTGTCTGCAAAAAGTCAAAATAGAAAAGGAGATATAAGGAGTGTTCGGTAGCTACACTTTTGTAGTGAGCATTATGCAGGAGATATAAGGAGTGGTCAGTAACTGGACTTGGATTCTCGTGGCGATGGCTATCAGAATACTGGATCCAACTCCTGACTGCAAATAGTCAAAATAAAAAAAGGAGATATAAGGAGTGGTCAGTAGCCGGACTTAGATTCTTTGACGATGGTCATGTGAATAATTAGTCCGATATGCTTCACTCTACGTCTAAGACCCATACACTCAGTATTTATCCAGCCTTTGTCCAACTGTTTGATAATTATTGCCGTAAATGTATGTACATTTTTGTACAACAAATGGTTTGTAACAAGGTTCACAACAGAAATTCCAAGCAGATTTGATCATAGAAAGAGATTTATTGGAGAAGGGGAGTGGCACATGGCGGTGCAATGCAAGCAATACTCTTGTTGTCTTAGACAAATTTGTCAGAAATAAAGGGGTTGTAGGCAAAAGTTTGTATAATTTCAGGGCAAAAGGGGATAGCAGTCACTAAATTAGTACATTAGTACATTTTAAGTTTTTTAATGTTAAACATTTTTAAGATTCCAATATTTTAGAAATTAGTTTTTTACCTAGCAGCTACATAGTCAATGTTTTAAATGTTCCTTTTTAATTGTAAGAGACATCAAGTTGAAAAGATTATGCTATAAAACAATTCCACAACCTGGAAAAGAAAACACAATTTATGTTTCTTGTATGGAATGTAGAAGTTAGCCCACAGCAGATTCTTAAATATGTTTTGTATTGCTATCCTGGTCACATGCTGCTTTAGGGACTTTGTAAGGGTAGCGGGTAGCAGGAGCTACTTCAGGATCTGACACACCTGCCCACGAGATGTTACAGGTCCACTTTCCCTCAGTGGTTCTACCTGGTTGTGCTCTACCCAGGGTTAAGGGTTGTTTGCGGTATGTACATGTAAGAACGCAGCAGTGAAAACTTTGAGCTTTTTGAAAGGAAGTAATGATACACAATCCTTCAAATGGCAGATAAACATGTACAACAATGGTAAATAAAGAGGAATGCAGAGACATGAAAAACTAGATCAAAGTTACCACGATCTGCTTCAACTACTCCAAAGATATGCATCCAAATGAGACAGCTAATATTTCCTGCAGAAAAAGTGAGATTTGGGAAAAGTTTTACTAAGGGAAGAGATTGTCAAACCCAGAAAGGGTTACAGTATTGAGGACATGCTCACACCCAGGACCCAGTCACTATACAAGATGTTTGAAACCAATGGAGGATGGCCATTGCTAATAGCGTATTGATGGCATCAAGACTGCAGTTTGATGATTTCAAGGAATGGAATCACATACAACAATATCTACAGAACTGTTATCAATAACTACTGGAGATCCTTCAAAATGAATGACTGCAGTTTGATGATTT
>CM063252.1:12605836-12732149 GCA_032158295.1 Pycnopodia helianthoides | reverse complement strand
CTTCCACTATCGTGCGTCGTCAATGCGGGACAACTTAAACGGCGCTTATTGTCCGGTTTCGCCCAGATGTTAAGATCAAAATGTTGTCATCTCTTTGAAAAAGTTTGAGCAGGATCATATATCTTCAACCTGATGCAAACAAATATGTTGAAATGATTTATAGTTTTTGAGATACAAATTTCTGAAAATGTTCAACTTCCCGTCTAAACCGGAAGTTAAGGTAAAATGGGGTCATGATCTGTGTAGCATTTGTTGAACTTTTTACGATCTATCCGATGACGTGTAGATTGTAAAAATGCAATATGTGCTTTTGGAGTTATGAATTTTTCAAATATTAGACGGACTATCTTTTGGTATGCAATATCGATGAAACAACAGCGGTGATGTATTCCAACATATAGCTGTTCAGTACAATGCCCACTTAAACTTAACTAAACGTGCCATGTAAATGTGGCTGTACAGGTACAGCATTATCTGCATATTTGTACATGTGTTCTTCCACTATCGTGCGTCGTCAATGCGGGTCAACTTAAACGGGCGCTTGATTGTCCTTTTTCGACCAGATGTAAAGATCAAAATATTGGTATATTTGTGCAAAAGTTTGGGCAGACTTAAAGGAACATTACAGAATTGGTTTTTGCTAACAAAACAGTGTAAGCACTTCATGTAATCCACCATATACATAAACTGACAAACCTGTAGAAGTTTGAGATCGATTGGCTATCTGGGTCGCGAGAAAATAGTGAAAAAACCGATTACACATTTGCATGAAATCATATAGATTCAACAAATGAATAAAACGCTCACTGAGCGTTAAACTCCAATCGGAAAATTAGTTTATTCATTTCTCATCAAATATGGCATTTCAGACAGAAATATTTCAAGGGATGTTTTCTACTATCATCATCATTAGACCGTGTAAGTTTTGTGTAAATCTGTGGTCAAAGGTATATTTTACAATTACCAATTCTGTAATGTTCCTTTAACGTTCTACAACCTGATACAAAAATCATGCTGAAAAATTAACTAGTTTTTAAGATATTAATTTTTTAAACATTTAACTTCTGGTTTGAACCGGAAGTCAAGATCAAATAGGGTCAAGTTCTATGTAGCATGTGTTACATCTTCAACGACCTGTCCGATGATGTGTAGATTGTAAAAATCCAACATGTGGTTCACGAGTTGAGATTTTTTACAAATATTAAACTTTGATTTATTTTAATCGAAAACCTGATGACGTCATCATGACATCATCAAGTTTGTGTGGTCTTGATATTGAGGTTCAATTGTCTTATGAGTTTCAATGTTCAATTCGATTTCAATATTGAGTTATGCCCCCAAAATTGAAATTTAGACCTTCCGGTACGACCGGAAGTGAAGGTCATACGGTAACTTTTTAAATGTTGTCCCAGTCTTGATCTATCAGATGCCTAACTATGATCATCATAGCTTTTCAATTGCCGAATCTACAGCAAAAAGCAAATGGTCCTTTTTAAACCTTAAAAACGTTGAAATTGGACACATGATGACGAAACTAAAAACGGTTTCATCTAATAATGAATATCTAACTATGTATGAAGTTTCAAGTTTATGTGAGTTTGGGAAGTGTGTCTTTGTTAGCAGACAATCACGAGGGATAAGAAGAAAAAGAAGAAGTATTAAAAAAAAAAAAAAACCTGACTAACTAGATGGAACCTTAGGTTCTGAAGGTCATTTTAGAGAAGGGAAATATGAAGTGCGAAATACTAAGAAACTACATGTGACCGAATTTGGTTCTTGGAACCTGACTAATACAATGAACAATGAACCTGACTAATTACCTGGAACCTCGAGGTTCTGAAGGACATTTTAGAAAAGGGAAAACATGAAGTATGAAATAATAAGGACCTGACTGGACATGAGTGGTGTGTAAAAAGGAGGGGTTGTTGGGAGGGTGGGGTTAAGTTATATAGGGGTCTAAGTTAAGGGTGTAGAGTTACAAAAGATAGCATAGCATGTGGGTGGGAAGGGGTTGTGTAACAGGAACTACAGGAATGAAGCATAATGGTGGTGAATTGTAACCAAGAGGGCGGTGTGGTATAACTAGTCTTTATATCTTTCTTGACCCCTATAACCTAGGAATAGACCCCAAAATCACAACTCTAAGGTGACCAGTAAGTATGTGTCATTTAAGTGATAAATGTCAGCTATTTTGAACACCCTTGGAATTCGAGCTTACCTGATTACTGACACTTTTATTGGTCTTAATGTGTTTCTCCGACTTCTTAAAACATAGGCCATTTTACTCAAATTACTGCCATTTTGGATTCCATCTTGGATTTGCAGGTTACCCGATAACTCAATGAAACTTTCATCGGTCTTTATGTGTTTCTTGACCCATAAAACATAGATGTAGACACCTAAAAAGACTTATAGTCATTTAAGTAAATTTTAATGTAGTGGCGGCCATCTTGGACACCATCTTGGATTTTTAGGTTACCTGATTACTCAATGACATTTTTACTGGTCTTTATGTTATTCTTGACACCAAAACAATGACTCTCTGGTAAATAATAAATTACTTATTGCCATTTTATTGTAATGGCGGCCATCTTGGACGCCATCTTGAAAATAACAACTTTTCTATGCTCTGAATTTCTTAGATTTTAAATATGTTATTTTTGATGGTCAATACTATCATAGTCTGTTAAAAAACCTTTTGTTACCATTTTGTTGGGGTTGAGGTGTATTTTTTCATAAATTGACCCTACTACAAACGAAATAATATGGCAAGTATGAACACAGTTTGTACAAACAAAAGGTTGCAGTAAGGTTTTGATTGTGATGCTGCATAAAATCAGTGTTTATCAATTACTTTGTTTTTAATTTGTGCATTTTTGCTGCTGATAAATTGTAAGCTACTCATAAAAGTGTAAAATCTCGAACATCAAGCAGGCTTCTGCCCATGATTTCTTTAGTGGTGGAAAAATGCTTTCCTTATAGAAACCATTGCAAGATGGATCAGTTACACAGTAGATCATATGTACTCAAATCAAAGAAGTGCTCAAAATTAATGGCTTTGGATACCATTTTTACTGGTAAATACCCAGTTTTACATTTTGTTGCAAAAACCTTTGAAAGGAAATTGCAAGTGTAATTTAAAATTTGGAAATGTGTGGTCATGGTGGTGGTCGGAAACAGAGAAAATTCTGCCAGTGGTGGTTGGGGAATCCTTAGTGCTGGGCGGGTTTTCCGGCACCGACCACTGTGGGCAGAACCTTGATCAAGGGGCAGTTTGTGTGAAACTATTTTTCACAATAAATTCCACTAAATTATTACAATATTTTTTTTATAGAAGTAAATCATACAACAATCGTGAACATTTTCAATTAATGTTGAACTTTACAACAGTGCAAACTGTTGTCTACATTTTGGTCGTTGATAATAGTTATTTTTTATCCACTTTTATTTCCAGCCATCTTTTATAGACAGAAGTCTAACCAAGCACAGCTGATGTTCTGGACAGTATGAGGTCAACCATGGATATGAACAATCTATGCAAGCAGTGGTTTACATGTACTGAGGCTTTGGGAAGTAATGAACTAAATGGCCAGGCCAATAGACTTGTATCATGGAGCAGCCATCTTGTTTGTCTCTCATTCAAATCAGAACGAGGCTTGGTGCCTATAAGGTGAAACTTGAATGTTTATTTATGATTGTTAATGCAGACAGGAAACATGACAAACATGTTGGCAGCATGATAATGTTCTATTGGAGACAACTTTCATTGAGCTGCTAAAAGCATAACATTTTGCTTAACAGTTTTCTGCTAAGCAAAACTAAGCATGAAACCAGTCACAAACAGCACAATTGACATGGTATCTTGGCTGATAATCTTATTCTTGCAAAACAAATAATTTTGTGCTCAGAAACTTGTTGTGCTTAAGCAGCTCTAGAAATTGATGAATAGCTAAATACTGTTAGTAGCACTCTGCACTAATGACGTCACTTTTGCCCAAAATACCCGGCTGTCCGACAAACATTCAACCTCTTACATGCAATCACTGCCTCGTTGATGCGTCAAACTGTACTAGTCAGTTCACACGAATACACCATGCCCGATATGGGGGTAGAGGGTACCCCCAATGTTCCTATACTTTAATGCACTATTTGCCTCTTGTACAGAAGTAACCCCCTAAAATCCTCTTAAGAATTCCTGAGATAAAACTTTGACCTGTATGTGTGAAATTCTAGTGAAATTTGACACGTTTATTTGAGACCCGGGTACTTGGCTTCTATTTGTAGCATTAGTGCGGAATGCTGTTGAACACACGGTACTGCTGTTATTTAATAAATATATTTGTTATACTATTTTAAAGTTTCTATCTGGCAAGCAATAGAAGTAAACACGTTCAAAATCACAGAAGTATTTTTGTCAAAACTATTATGGAAGCTGTTTTTCGGCCGCGTGAGATTTCCAAACTGCTGCTTGAGCTTTGGCTCCACAAGTTATTCCGAAAGGATCTGCTTTCCCTACAGGGCTCCCTTTAGGGCTTCAACAGTTGAACAGACCATAGAGTAAGGACAGAGATGACGGAGCCCAAGCCTTAGCCGTAGCTCAAGCAGGGTTTCAAAAGTGACCATAATATGAGAAGCTTTCTTTGTCACGATGTATTCTGGGGCAAAGTGCTTCCCCCTTTTTTTGAATCTGATTTTTTATATTTTTATATTTTTACTCCTTTTTAAAAGTCAATAACAATATTGAACTATTGTGTGCCAGACATCTGGGCCCAGTTTCATGGCTCTGCTTTACCATGGAATTCTGCGCTTACAGTCACCAATGTCTATGCTCACTGTGTAAGTGAAGAATGCTTAGTCATGTGAAGTACACATGGGCACTAAGAGAAAGCTCCTTGCTAACCTGTGAAGTACTCTAGGTTTAGTGAAAGCTTGAATATGTCTGCTAAGCAGAGTCATGAAATAGGGCCCTAATCTACATGCATGTACTTGTGTGTTAAATCAGTTTAATTGTGTAAATGAACACCACTGGTGCCAATGTCAATTCACATAAAGCGGCTATTTAAGCTAACCGTTTTGCTAAGATCATTTGCGAAGCATGGTACAAGGCCATGAAACAAATATCAACTAAGTTTGCTGACCACAAAAAACGCAGTTTTCTTTAAAGGCACAGCACACGTTTGGTAATTGGAGCCTACTGATTGTGTTAATCCTATATAAATGTAGGTACATACAATAAAACTAACCTGTGAAAATTTCACTTCAAAAGGTGGTCGCATTTTTGAGATATCACCGAAAAACCGGAGCGAAGTTTTCCACGCAGGAAGAATATTCCCCATAGGAATACACAGTCTTAGAAGAGTTTCTGACAGAAACGCTTCTCAGATTCAAACTTTGGGGAATAAAGTGATATATTTTCCATAACCGTAGTACTTCAAAGTTAAAAGTTTCTCAAAATTCATTATACTACCCAACGCTGCTGAACTTCTTACCAAGTAAGTTTTTATTGCCATTAATTTTCAGAGTCATTACCAAATGTGTACTGTGCCTCTAAAGGAAGAATTAGTAGTTTTCATTACGAGGAAATGTTTTCAGAAAAAAACAGTGAACTCTCAAACTTTTAAGCCAACTTCTTCAGTACAGGTAAATTGTAGCTGCTTATCAATGTTCATGTTATGATGGATCATTCTTGTAACTGTTTCTCATGAGTTGTTATCATGCAGTTTCTTTGTTTAACCCTTATAGGCATATCAGTCCAGTCTTTATCCCAACGGCCAGAAGGTTCCAATATTTACCTCCACACCATCCAAGATACATTTAAAATGTTTTCTGTGCATTTCCCCATACTTGTTACATCTAAGTGACTTCTTCACATGTCAAGGTATTGTCTTAGAAGATTTGAGCCTTGTTTGTCTTTGTTTATTTTATTAAGTTTAAATTAATTACAAGAACAGATGGATCCATGTATCACATGGTTTGAACTGGGTAGGTCTGTATTTGACCAGGTTGACATGGGATATTGCACTAAATCATATGACTGCAAGACAATTTTGTTCACAACTCTGGGACCTGACACCTTTACATGTGGAATGGTCCAGTCTAGGACATCAAGAACTTTGGCTTCCCCATGTCATTGCGATTTGAGATACTGGCAACATAAACAAAATGTGTCATGATTAAAGGGGCAATGTTGTTGTGATTGTAGTCTGCTTGTGGCTGGACATGAAAACATGAACTCTCACCAAGTAACTTTGCACGAGCGCGTTGATCGTCTCATGACAAACAAAAGCTTTAAAGGGCACATCATATTATTACAGGCATTAGGAGAGTTCAGAATTTAATGTCTGGCCACAGACTCGCTGTGATCACAGTGCCCCTTTAATGGCACTTTACTTCTTAATGAACAGATAGTTAAAAGTAAAAAATAACATAACTGTTATGATTCAATTTTATGTAGGCCAATGACAAATGAATTAGTATGAAATATTCTCTTATGCCCTTTTCACACTTGTTAGATTCGAGGGAAATTCCTGGAAACATTTGTTTGACCTTTTTACACATTTAAGTTGTTAACTCCAGGGTTAGTATGTGTTCCCCGGGAAAATTGTATCATGGATTTAATGTTCTTGCTTGTGTAAACAGGGCTTTATGATTAAAAAAAACATGTAAAAAGCTGAGGGAATATTTTAGAACTTAAAGAAGCATAGTACTTTATTGAAACTAGAGTCTTATCAAGTGTTTTAAATCATTGAATATCATTTATGTACCAAGTCTTATATTTTTAGAAGTGGCCTATGAAGACTCGCTAAGAAAACTGTTCACTTTTCAAAAAAACTTCAATGGTTTGAGTACGAAGTTAATTTTAGTCTGTGTAAACTATGTGTTCTTAGCCCTTGACATCCCTCTGTATCTTGTAATGCTTACCATACAAGTAAACAAATGTGGTGTTTTTCACAAATCTTTTTCCACTTTTGGTCTGTTAACATTAAAGGGACACGTGTTGCCTTCAGATTGGATGATTTGGACTAAAAGAAAACATTTGTTATGAAATGAATATGGTTGGCAGAATATATTGATTCACAAAAATCCCTCGAAATTGTGTGGTTTTCCTTTTACTTCGTGAACTAACATGGTCCGCAAATGTGTGGTGTCAAAAATATGGTTCTGCAAAATGGCGGTCTGTTTTAGTTCACAGAGTAAAAGGAAAACCACACAATTTGGACGCATAATTGACTGAATTATTTTACATCATTCTTACCACATTGATTTCATAACCAGGCAATGTGCTCTTTAGTCTTTGTTTTTGTAACCTTCTCTAATCAATGTTTTGGGAACAAAAGCCGCTTCTGTTGACGTTTTACTGCACTTTTAATGAAAAGACAGATATAGTGATTTTTTTGGAAGGGGGGGGGGTCTTTAAATGGATTTTTGTTGGGGAGTGGGTCTTTGTTTATTAATTTTTTAAAATTATATTTGGACAACATTATTAGATGTGTTTTTTCTCTGGATAAATGGTTTGGTGGTGTTTTATTGAAACTATTCAAATATTTTTTTAATTGCTAATCAAGTATTTGGATTACGCAACCAGTTGTTAAGTCTTAAGTCAATCAGTTTGTGTTATTTTTATCTGACGTATTAAAAAGTAAAAAATTGTTGACAACAATCAATGACTGATTTGTTTATTTATTGTGTCTGACAGTTCTCCTCCTAAGCCACCCCCCAAAAAAATGAAATAATGAAATTAAAGTGAAATAAATTTTAAAATGTAAAACAAATGAGAATTGGACAGCGAATAGTTATTGCAATCTATTCAGAACAGATTAGACAGAATTACCGATGATACCAAGTTTGTGTAGGTGCTGTGAAAATTTGTAAAGACCAACACAACAGACCAAGTGTGCACTGTGCTGTACATCTGTATGGACACGTGCTGTACTTGCAAGGTGCGTAGTAAACACATTGCATGGGTGTACACACACGAGTGCTACATTCTTGAGCATGGTGAGGTTGAACCAAACCAAAAGGGCCCCACTTTAACCAATTTTACTGATTCTGAATTTACCAATCTGGCCCTTACCTGTTTATGTTTTCATTGCACGGTTCTAAAATGTTACTCGTCATCGAAAACCTGAAGAAAATGACAAATCAAAGTTCCCGCTGAGAAATAATTTAAAGCAACACTTTCTTTTTGATATAGACTGGCTCCCTCTAAATATTTCTTAGAGACGAATATCATTTCCGTGCATTTTTCCATTTTGACTTTGGGACCCATACAGTGTTAGGTGTCGCTGATAGCACCCTCTCTCGGCGGTAGCTAGTGTTATACATGAACTTTTCAATACCTCAAGTCATAAAGTTTTTAGAAATGTCCCTTTAATTGGGAATTCTTTACAATCAGACACTAGTTTGGTTTAATTGTGAAAATTGATGCTCAAATATTTAACTGAAAAGGAAAGTAACTTTCCCCGTGTAACCCCCTCCACAAAACCCACCAAGTCCCATAACCCCCTCCACAAAACCCACCAAGTCCCATAACCCCCTCCACAAAACCCACCAAGTCCCATAACCCCCTCCACAAAACCCACCAAGTCCCATAACCCCCTCCACAAAACCCACCAAGTCCCATAACCCCCTCCACAAAACCCACCAATCCCATCTTGTACTTTAAAAGTAAAAAGGCCAAAACGCAAGTATTTCCACAGGGGCTATGAGAAATTTCAATTCAGCAACATTCCACTGGTAACCGGCTTAATCTTTATTCAATCGCTAATTTTATTTCAATGGGAGAAATGACCCTCAAATTGATAAAAACTACTTTAGTCCCATAACCCCCTCCACAAAACCCACCAACCCCATCTTGTACTTTAAAAGTATATAAGCCCAAAACGCAAGTATTTCCACAGGGGCTATGGGAAATTTCAAGTCAGCAACATTCCACTGGTAACCGGCCTAATCTTTATTCAATCGCTAATCCTATTTAAATGGGAGAAATGACCCTCAAATTGATAAAAACTACTTTAGTCCCATAACCCCCTCCACAAAACCCACCAACCCCATCTTGTACTTTAAAAGTATATAAGCCCAAAACGCAAGTATTTCCACAGGGGCTATGGGAAATTTCAAGTCAGCAACATTCCACTGGTAACCGGCTTAATCTTTATTCAATCGCTAATTTTATTTCAATGGGAGAAATGACCCTCAAAATGATAAAAACTACTTTAGTCCCATAACCCCCTCCACAAAACCCACCAACCCCATATTGTACTTTAAAAGTATATGAGCCCCAAAACGCAAGTATTTCCACAGGGGCTATGAGAAATTTCAAGTCAGCAACATTCCACTGGTAACCGTCTAAATATTTATTCAATCGCTAATTTTATTTCAATGGGAGAAATGACCCTCAAATTGATAAAAAACTACTTTAGTCCCATAACCCCCTCCACAAAACCCACCAACCCCCATCTTGTACTTTAAAAGTATATAAGCCCAAAGCGCAAGTATTTCCACAGGGGCTATGAGAAATTTCAAGTCAGCAACATTCCACTGGTAACCGGCTTAATCTTTATTCAATCGCTAATTTTATTTCAATGGGAGAAATGACCCTCAAATTGATAAAAACTACTTTAGTCCCATAACCCCCTCCACAAAACCCACCAACCCCATATTGTACTTTAAAAGTATATAAGCCCAAAACGCAAGTATTTCCACAGGGGCTATGAGAAATTTCAAGTCAGCAACATTCCACTGGTATTCCATCTTTATTCAATCGCTAATTTTATTTCAATGGGAGAAATGACCCGCAAATTGATAAAAAAAACTACTTTAGTCCCATAACCCCCTCCACAAAGTCAACAACATTCCACTGGTAACCGGTTAAATCTTTATTCAATCGCTAATTTGAGTTCAATGGCAGAAGTGACCCGCAAATTAATTAAAAACATAACTTTAGTCCCATAACCCCCTCCACAATACACTGATCTTAATTGGTACTTTAAAAGTAGGCCCTAAATGCAGGTATTTCCAAAGGGGCTATAAGATTAAGAAACGTTAAACAGTTAACATTCCTCCGCTTACCCTCTAAATCTTTATATTCAGTCCCTAATATTAGTTTATTTTGAGAATTGACATTCGTAATTTACACCGAGAAGGAATATAACTTTCTCCATCAATCCCTCCTAGTACTTAAAAAATGTTGTTCCCAATCGTCCAATACTTCCCTAACTGCTATGCCATTTTACAACGTAATTTAGACAACATTATTTCGTTAACCAGCTAAATCCTTAAATTCAATCACTAATTCGAATTAATTAGGATAATATTGATACTCAAATATTGTTCTTAAAAGGAAAGTTAACTTTGCCCCATAACTTACTCCATACAAACCCTTCAATTCCATGTGGTACGTATAGGCATCATCCACCAGTATTTCCACAGGGGCTACGGGATTTGGAAACTATAAATAAATAACAATCCACCGCTAACTGGCTAATAATTTCCCATCATTGGTGAACGTTTCTTTGTGGTGTGTGGTTCCATCTATGTGTAAACAAAAATACTATGGGAATGAATAACAATGACCGATATTTAGGCTGCCGGTAAATGGTTGAATTCCCATTGTGAGTCTCCTTCACTCAGGTTTTTTCAATTTGTATTTTTTCATCACGTGGTATTGATCCCTTGTCAACAATCTGTAATACAAAAAGTATACATTGTATAATAACTTGGGATTAGGTTTACCCGCAGAGTTTTAAAACCAACTGCCTTAGAAACAAACTGTAAGTAACAATACTCCCCACACCCCGAACCACATACTGTCTCTCTTACTTCGCACTTTCCTCCACGCGTCCAAGCCTATACCGCGTGTAATTGTCAAGTTTTAAAACAAACCGCCTAGGAAACATCTACCCTAACAGCAAAACACATACAGATACACGCCCGAAACCATGCTCTTTCCTTCACAAAGTTCTACTAGACGGGTTTGATTTTAACAACCATCTAACAAAATAAATCACATCAAAACAAAAGGCACACCCCGGACCACAGAGTGTCTCTCTTGCATTTCTCTTTCCCCCACGTCTTACTGAGTGTAACCGCATCAGAGTTTTATTATACCCGTCAAACAATCATTAAAAATCAAGACAAATACGGGCCCGATACAAGGAGTTTTTTTTTTACCCTCATACAAGTAGTTTTTATTACCAAACGCCTTGGAAGCAAATACTTAACATCAAAACCTCCTTGCTTAACAATAAAACACAAGCAGTTACAATTCCACCAATCCACAAACCCAAAACAAGACTTTCCCGACGCCACCAACGTCAATATCCCATTCTCGGTTCTTTGATATAGTGCCTCGATTTGGTTGTAATGTACCATACGTTGATATGTTGATATTGTAGTGAATAAAAATATAAGCACCATTGTATTTTATAACATTAACACGAAACCTTTTCTTTCATTAAAAAAAAGGCACATTTAAAAAAAAAAAGAATTAAAGAAAAAATACATTATATATTATGTCCAAACAGTCATGAAATCAGATTGAGGCTAGGAACCTAATAGTCTGCCCCCTCGATGTTGCAGTAATCATTGTCATTACACAAAGAAGGATCAAACCCCAAAATGGTCATACAGTGTTTAATACATCTTTAATAATTGTAATCAAACATCGATACCAATTAAGAGACAAGTTTTAACCTATGGTGCTTAAGAACGGCAATTATGATAAATGGGGGGGGGGTCAAGGTTTTATAGTTAAGTTTTCAATTACATTGATAACCTGTATCACCACCACGACACGCAGGCCTGCCTACAAGTACAACCAAACACAAAATGAATTCCAAAACTTCATAATAATATCAAGTGTATTCGTTGTCTAATGATTTCAAATTACATCTGCACTAGGCTTGCTTGTCGAAACCAGAAACGTATCAATTTAAATCTGATCGTGTCTTTGTCATCCAGGCTTCAATTTCGATAAGCCTGTAAGAACCCCAAAATGCTAAGCACAGAAAAAGTCCATGAAGTTTTGATGTTACGGCTGGTGCCCTACTATTTGTTTGCTTAGCAAAGAACTTATTTGCTCAGCAGCATTTTCTGTTTAACAGCATGATGAAATTGGGCCCTGATGTTCAAGACCTACTGTCGTCTGCAACCGTTACAATAACATTCAAGCAGAATAAAACGCACACTTTTAAATTTTGGGTGCGGGTTTTAACAAAATTCTTAAGGCTGCACCTCTGTTAAAAAAATTCCCACATCGTTTAAAATCAATAATCCGCTACCTAACCAAATCCAAAGACGACTAGCAAGCCCGTTCTAGTTTTCAAAACAACAATAATTACTCAACCGTGACCCAGAGATGTCTTTAAAACAACCAATAAAGGAAAACACAATGATGAATTTCACCTCAATGCACAAGATTAACACTTTCTGTCACACTACATAGCTTGGTAGTCAAAAGGTCTCCGTTTGCTACAACCCTGAAGTTGCCGCACTTAATAATTTTAATATAAAAATAAAGAAGTTATAATAAAAAATAGCATCCTGTTCAGTTTATAACAATTTGACAACAGCCTGCATGATAAAATGCCAGTGCCTGAAATAGCGCCCTCTTGTGGGTCACCCCGCCAGGACCGGGGACTCATAATGCACCCAACCCAACTTAGTTTTTGCCCTTACCTTTTTTAACATTCCGACTTTTTCCAAACATTCATCAATAAATATATGGTATATAAAAATATCAGAGGTCAGCTGTTTCCATGGCAACCGTTTTGTTTGACTTTGAGTCACATGCTCTTTTAGTGAATTTTGTGTCTTTTCAAGCAAAGTTGTAGTGGTTTGTCATGCGACAGTGTTAAAATAATGCATTGTGGAAACTAAAAATAATCGATTTCTAAGAATCGTCAACCATGCTTTAACACAACATCAGGCCTGGGGAACTGAGCATTTTCAACTTATAAATTATAAAGGTCTCCCTTTACTGACCTTTGTTACAACCCCGAAGTTGCCGCACTTTACACTAATTAATCAGTTTGCACCCCTCCTTGAAAATCCTAGATCCCCTGCTGTTCAAAAGCATCGTGGACTAAGGATAATATTACGGAAGTGTTAAAGGTATTGTACACTTTTGGTAACAGCTCAAAATCAGTGTCCACATTTTGTGTGATTAAACATATGCATGAACAAACAAACCTGTGAAAGTTTGAGCTCAATTGGTCATCGAGGTCACGAGAAAATAGTGAAAAGAGATCTTATTTCTGTTTTTTTCAAATTATCGCGCGCGATAATTACTATTGTTTTACTCGTTTCTCAGAAACGATAGCATTTTAGGCAGAAATACTTTAAGGAACCCTTTCTACCATTACTTACTTTAAATCGTGTAAGTTATGTGTGAATCTGTGAACATTGTGTTTTTCGATCTTACCAATAGTGTACAGGGCCTTTAAAGTCTCTCAGCCTCTTGAAAACGAATCAAACATAATTTTGGACAACTAAACTTCAGATTTTAAGGGACATTAAAAGAGAAAGACAAAATCACAAAAGACTTACATCTCATAATGGCATAGTACAAGTCATAATTTAGACTTGTACTAGGTCATCGGTATGAGATGCATGTCTCATAAAAAAAATTGGCATAAGTCATTTGACTTAAAACTAATAGTTAAAAGATATGATCTATAAATATGACTTGTACCAAGTCACTGTTAAGAGATATTAAGTCGACAAATTTGTTTCAATGTTCCCTTAACGTTATTATAAAACTAAACGGAGATTCATTTTTAAGCAAAAAAAATCATTCTAATCTCGGTTCCAAAGTCTATGAACCTGTTACACGGCATGATAAAATAGCGCCCTCTAGTGGGTTAACCCTATCAGCACCGGGGCACAATGCGACACCCCCCCCCCGCCATAGTTTATGACAGTAACTTTTTAAGGCTGCATCTGGTGCCCCCCCCCCGATAAAAAACGTCTGACTTTTTCGAAAACTTACCATTAGCAATTTTGTGAACAAAAGTTGCAAGCAGGGTCAGCTGTTTCCTTGGGAACCGTTTGTTTGACTTTGGGCTCCCTTTTTTAAATAGATTTTGTTTTTCCTTTTAACAAAATTGAAATTGTATTTGGTCCCCCCCCCCTCCCCTCGAAAGTGTGAGCTAACAACTTTAGCGCCCCAAACGTTAAACATTATTCCATTCTATTATAATGCCTTTTAACTTAAACTTTACGAACTTTTGTAGCAATTGGACAAAAAGAACCATTAAAATAATGGGAAAATACGATTTTTTTTACCCCAAATTGGCATGGGCCAAAAAACAACAAACCATTGTATGGCGAATGGTAAAAATTTTGCCAAGTCGTCATGTAGAGCTTGGTAAAATCAATAGCCTTTTGTGGCAAGTTCAAAAAAATTAGTAAAGAACTTTGATAAATACGGACGGTCTGCGCAAGTCAAAAACAGCCCGTGGGACGTGTCATATGATGTTTTGTAGTGATATCATAATTATATTAATATTTTGCGGGCTGGGGAAGGTGTGGACACCCCCCCCCAAACTCGGATCTCACATTTCTGAAATTAAATTTCTTTTATTTTCATAAAGCCCAAAGCTGTTGATTGATGTCAGGAGAGGCCCCTTGTATTAAATAAATTTGGTTTTACTAAACTAAGATGCAATTCCTAATTTATTTATTGTTCTTTAGCATTAATATTTCCCATAGATCCTCGCTTTGATAACTTTATTTGAAATGTACTACATTACTGTGGGGGCGCCATACAGACTTACATGGTGTAGTGCTTGCACAGATCACAGCCCGGAGTTATGGGCACTCCCTTACTTTGGTGTCTGTCATCCAAGGAGTTTAGGCGCTTGCATGCCGAGGTAAATTTTAGTTTAAAAAAACCAACTCAAATAACAAATAAATGTCACGAATTAGACAACAGATCCCACACATCCATTTTCTTTCCTAAACTTGGGCCCTCCTCCAATTCACACCACCAAGCCTGCCCTCTATCCCTTCCCAGTTGTCAACCGCCCCCCCCCCAACATTGCTTCCTCACCTTGCATAGTAAGTTGGGCCCTCCTCCAATTCACACCCCCAAGCCTCCCTCTATCCCTTCCCAGTTGTCCCCCCCATATTCTGTTCCTCTACCTTGCTACATAGTGAGTAATTTGGGCCCTCCTCCAATTCACACCTACCAAGCCTGCCCTCTATCCCTTCCCAGTTGTCACCCCCCCCATATTCTGTTCCTCTACCTTGCTACATAGTGAGTAATTTGGCCCTCCTCCAATTCACACCCACCAAGCCTGCCCTCTATCTCTTCCCAGTTGTCAACCCCCCCCCCCCTATTCTGTTCCTCTACCTTGCTACATAGTGAGTAATTTGGGCCCTCCTCCAATTCACACCAGCCTGCCTTATCCTTCCAGTTGTCAACCCACCCTATTCTGTCCTTTACTTGCTACATAGTGAGTAATTTGGGCCTCTCAATTCACACTACAAGCTGCCTATCTTCCAGTTGTCACCCCCCCCCAATTCTGTTCCTTTACCTTCTACATTAGCGAGTAATTTAGGCCTCCTCCAATTCACACCTACCAAGCCTGCCCTCTATCCTTTCCAGTTGTCAACCCCCCTGCCATATTCTGTCCCTCTACCTTGCTACATAGTGAGATAATTTGGGCCTTCCCAATTTCACCCCTATCAAGCCTGCCCTCTACCCTTCCCAGTTGTCACCCCCCCCATATTTTGTTCCTCTACCTTGCTACACAGTAAGTTTGGCCTCCTCCAATTCACACCTACCAAGAAAAAGGCACAAAAACACATTGTTTCTTCATTTATTTAAATACAAAAAACGACAAAAGGACACAAGTTTCTTTTCTTTTATTTAAAATACAGAAAAAGGCATAGTGAAAAAGTTTGTATCACAAAAGTGTACACTGGCACACATTATTATGAACATGAAATAATACAGGTACTCCCATACGAAGTTATTAAATCCATGAAACTATTTGCAACAATTTGGCTTGACCCTCCATTGCAGTCATGATGCAAGATGCAACCCAATAACTACTTGGTTATTTCATAATTTATTTTCCAGAGAGAGACTTTAACTTTAGTGAAACATTTTTGTGTTCATAATTTTTGTATTTTCCTGATGATGAAGCTGTCTGATAATTTGAAGCATAATCTAATGATGTGCCAGTGAACAGATTCAGCAAAACAACTGAAATATTTCTACATTAAGATCTCAAACTCATTTCACATTCTAAATTCCTATTTAAATGAGCTGTCAACTCAAAGCCAAAGCAAAACATTTGTAACATTGTTTGCACATCATAATGAGGACACAAGTAATAATTTTGTAAAGAATAATAAAGTAAATGACTTTATGGAAATAGGGGCTTTTCATGTGCACTAAAAGCAGATGACTTGAATCCGACTTTTGTAACCAGATTTGAGAGTTGAAATGGATGTCTTTGTTTGCCCCATAACCTCTTTTGAATCTGAACCTTTATTGTGTTTTCATCTTCTTTGACATGTTCCCTGTGTGCAATAGCACTAACCAATAATAAATCTCTTCAAACCAAAATGGGATCAGACTATTTTCGCTGTCAAAGCTCTGTTGGGTTACACCGAGTTGAATGAGAGACAGAGAGAGCTGTCTGAAAACACCAATAACTTGTCTGCTGCCACCGTTGGTGAGCTGAGACACTCGGTTATCAGGTTCATCTGTCCCTTCAGCTCATCAGTCACTTCCACACCAGTTTACTGTAGGCTAAAAATGAAACAAACTTAAATAATTGTTCAAGTTTTAAACATTTTTTAAGGCAGGGTACAGGATGGAACTAGTTTGGTTTTGAAAGGGTGCTGCTCCAGCAAATTGGATTTACACCAAGGATGTAGACTGGGTATTTTCTTTAAACCTTATATTCATTTACATTAATGAGAAGAATACTAATTTGTCTGACTTTTGAAATGTTCTCAGTGAGGATTACCTGGTCTTTTTAGCAGTCTGGTTCGATCATTAAATATGGATTACATTTTTGTTTTCAGTTGGGTTGATTTCATCTTGTTTGTGAAGAAAATGCTGTGATTACAGGTTTTCAAATAGATTTGTTTGCTTATCCTGTGTACATGTACCCTGCCTTGGCTGAATGATGTCATTTCATAGATACCCAGGTTCCTTATAAGTATAATGATCTATCAGATAACTCCAGTTGATGCAATGAATAAGTCATCTGCATAAGGGAATCTGATTGCTTGGTCAAACTGGAACTCAGGTTAAGGATGAATGAGAAGTTTCTTGGGTTGCTGTTTTGTTGCATTCTGTTGAATGAAGGATGTTGAAGAATCTGAAGAATAACAAAGCCAAGTTGTACACTCCTCACAGCTGATCAGTATCATCTGTATCAAAAATTGACTGGATGAAAAAGCAGCGTTATTTTTTAGATTTCATGCATTATTTACAAGGCAGGGTATGGGATGTTGCCAGACATTTGTTTGGGAAAGGTTGTGAGTTCAAGTAATGCATCTAGAGCAAAACGCCAAAATACAAACCAGCCATCTTAAAGTGATAAGTAAACAAAAATTATATTGTGGGATATTGTTCGTAAGGACACCTATTGTTAAACATTCAAGTTAAACCATGAAAACTTAATTTGTGTATTTTTGAATTCAAGAAGTTTCAACATTTGTTCGTTTGTTAAAAAATGTAAAAACTGACATGACAGATTTCTAAATAAAATTGCTAAAATATTGAGGCTAAACATCCTTTACCCTGCCTTGATTAAATCTACTTATTTCAGAGATTTTATAAACACAAATATACACAATTATTCTACACTTTGATCTAGTTAGCAAGGAATAGTTAACTGGTTTGATAGTTTGATTGTCTACCAAACTGGAGTTAGGGATAGAGATGAACATAAGAAAAAGGTGTTAAAGGAACATTACAGAATTGGTAAGAACAAAATTGCAAAATATACTTTTTGATCACAAATTTACATAAAACTTACACGGTCTAATGATGACAGTAGAAAACATCCCTTGCAATATTTCTGTCTGAAATGCCATATTTGATGAGAAATGGATAAACTAATTTTCCGATTGGAGTTTATCGCTCAGTGAGCGTTTTATTCATTTGTTGAACCTATATGATTTCATGCAAATGTGTAATCGGTTTTTCACTAGTTTCTCGTGACCCGATCGATCTCAAACTTCTACAGGTTTGTCAGTTTATGTATATGGTGGATTACATAAAGTGCTTACACTGCCAGCAACTGTTTTGTTAGCAAAAACAATTTCTGTAATGTTCCTTTAACACTTAACTATTTGTATCACATCTTGGTTCTTGTCATTGCCATGTCTTATTGGTCCTGAATAGTCTATTGGGGATCAACAACATTTGTCTTGATTAGGACGAAAGCAGGATAGAAGAAAAAAGGTTTTTAGAGAAATAAAGAGGATTCTGAAGAACGTGAATCAAGCGGGAAGAAGAAGAAGATAAATATCCTAAATAAGATGCAGTGGAGGGAGACAATGTTCTTGAAGAAACTGTACAGTTTGAATATGAATAGTCTTTAAAAAAAATGAAGTGAGGAAAACAAGGTCTTGAATAAATGAGATAAAGTGAGGGGAAGACAGACTTCATGAATAAGATGACAAGGAGGAAGGCACTGGGTACACAGTTTCTTCCCAGTGTGTCCAAGCCTGGGTACACAGCATTGAAAGCAAGACAAGTCCCACTTTGCAAAATCCTATGAAAAATTGAACTCTTAAAGAGAAAATTAACGTTAGCCCCGAACTGAAATTGAAGATAATGCAGGACTACGTGCCTAGTGGTGAGAAGGCAGGAAGTTATTGAAAATCTACAAACATGATAAGGAATTAACTCCAAAGATGTTTACTAAGGGAGAACCTCATCATGACCAAGAAAGGACTAAATATAAAACAACTCATAGTTGGCTAAGGTAAGTTACATTTCAGTTCAGTTCTAAACTGAACAGATGAAGACCAAGAAATTCACACAGATGTATGTATATGTACACATCATTGTTGGTGATTATATCAATACCAGTATCAAAGATGATGAGAAATAAAGTCAAAGAAAGAGTTATGAAGCAGTAAGAATTGAGGTTCACCCTGATAGTAAAAACTATATCATAGTTTTAGAGATATGAGGAATACAACCCTCTGAGAATACCAGTGAGGAAAAAATACCACACAATCAAGAAAGGAATAAAATAATATTTCAAACAAACAATCAGTTTGCTTTTAGGAATAAAGTCAGATTTTAAGTCCAGTAGATGCAACTTGTACAAGAAGGAAATTGTTCTTTTTAAAGTACTGATGTACTATTTTATTGTAGAAAGAAAGACAATCAACCTTTTACTGTCAGATGAGGCAACTTAGGCTGTTGGTTTTTTTAAGTTAGAGAATCAAGAGGGTAAAATGTGTTTTCTTGCTGTATCTAGTTAAAGTGCAATGTCAAAAACCATTTACAATGTAAAACTTCACAAATAAAACATCAAAGAAAAAAGGAGTGAACTTTCTAAACATGCAATTAGTGTAGTTGCAATTATTCAGTCTACCAGTGAGTCTTTGGAATAATATTTCCTTCACGTTTTAAGGTAAAATAACCCTTCAAAACAAAAACCCTGTGTCAGGGATTTCTTCCATCTACAGACACTTCAGTGAATAAAGCAGTTTGGTAGAGAGTTCAGAGTCAATTATAGTTTGGTGTGTATCAACAGAAAATGTACAACTTCACCATGTGGAGTGTTTTAATTCCCAAGATTACATAATAACTAAGGATAAGGTAGCATATAATAAATGGTCAAAATAACCAAAGCTCTTTTATGATACACTGACTGTCATAGTTCAGAGTCAACCCTTTAAAATTGACAGTTCTGTTAATATCTGGGTGCCAGGGCTAAGCCAATTGATCCATAAAACAGTTTGTATGTTTTACAAAATAAAGCAACTTTAGCACTTTGACTGCCACCTCCGAGTATATTTGTAGTAACAGGTTAGACGGATTCTGCCACTACGAGTATACTCGTAGAGAATGAAAGGGCTTTGCATTGTTATTTAAATACACTGGCATCACTGAGCATGCAACACATATGCATCTGGCAGTGGTGAAGACATCGACCTTAGAATGTGCATGTTAAATTTTTGTTGTTGTATAGTACCTATTTGATATGCCCGCATGTGCATCGCACTTATGCGCGCATGCGCACCGCACTTGGGAAATGGGAACGCCCTACGAATAAAATGACCGGCAGTCAACGTGTTAAAGAGAAAGAACTATTACATAAAACCTAAGTAGATGTTTGTCATTTCATTGGAGGATTGAAGGTCATGTGGCATTCTTAGATCAAACCATACATGGCAAAACCAATACAAAACGCCCTTAGAGAACACGCCAGAATGCATTCTTGTACAGTTTGTTTATTTTCATAGTTTCATCCTCCAATCAGAGGACAAAGATCTAATTTGGATGTCTACATAAAACTAAGTTTTTAATAAATTGTTTTAAAACAGAAAGATTATTTTGATTTGATGAAAGATGGAATGTTCGTGGCATCTTGTGGCCGAGGGGTTTAGTGCATTGGACTCAAGTTCTAGTGCTGAGTCCTCAGGGTGTGGGTTCGAATCCAGTCATGACACCGATGTCCTTGAGCCTGACACTTAACTATAGTTTCTTCTCATCACCCATGGGTAAATTGCTACCTGTGAGGGCAGAGATGGTTCTTGTGATTGATTTAGCTTATTGCACTACATACTTGGCAGCACAGGCTGTATACTCCCAAGGGAGCTGAGATGGTTTAAGGAATTAAATAAATGGCCAGTGACCAGGGGTACTAATGTTTGAAGCGCAATGATCACTCTTTGAAATTGCACTGTATAAGAGCCGATATTATTATTATCATTATTATTATTCAACTCATCTTTGCCTCATTGAAAGAAACATTCCACATTTCAACTTATCAAGATGTTTTTTATCACTGCAGTCATCTTGTAAACATTGTTCACGTGTACACTACTTTCCAATCATCCCAAATTTGTAAGTTTAATTGAAGATAACATGTCATCAATCTTGAGTAGTTTTACTTTACATTTCAAACCTAAATCAAAACGGAAAGAGGAACTGCCATCACAAATAACTAACTAGGCCATGTCTGAAGTACTGGCCTTGGCAGTCACTACAGCTGGAACACAAAATGCTGCAATGCCGGAAGGTCATATTGTTCAGCATTATTAGCCATAGCCGCAGTAGTTTGATTCGGATGAAAGGCAAGTGTCTGCCATGCTCGCCATTTTGGGAGTCAATCTGCACTGACAAATTGTACGCTGAGCAAGTAAACGCCACTTCGCATAAAATGCCCACAGCTGGCCCCAATTTCATAGAGCTGCTTAAGACGAAAACATTCTGCTGAGCAACAATAAGCAGGATACCAGTCACAGATGCTTTATGTGAAACGATATTTTAACCGGTAAACTTTTTCTGGTAAGCATAAATTGTTTTGTGCTTAGCTTATTTTTGTGCTTAAGCAGCTCTATAAAATTGTGCCCTGTTATGACACACATTGACTCCCAAAATGGTGGATTCAAACAAGATTATTGACATGATGACATCAGGTAAACTCATTCCATGTTGAATAATTAAAGGGATCTGTTTTAATAGTTAAAGAGACTGTGGGATGGTCAAAAATTAGTTTATCAAGAGTAGAATCACTCCAATACTCAGGTTGTTTTTAAAATGGGTGTTCAATATTTGTTAGTATTAATATCAAGCACAGTCATCTACAAGGGGCACTTTAACACTTGGTAATCAGAGATAATGGTCTGATTAAAAAATTGATGATTGTTCTGAACTATTATGAGCAAAATTGTACTATTACTTTAACTATTCTCCCCAATAGGCAATATTTGAGTTATGTCTCAGTACCAGTCACCCAGCCCTCCTTTGCCCCAAGCCTTGATACAATTCTTGTAATACATCCCATAGTTGAAGATCACAGCACTTATGCATACTCTTCATGTCCCCATCTATCCTGGTGGATAGAGAGAAGTCATCTATTGCCATAATGTATTGGAGATAGTCTGGAGACAACACTTGTATGTACATAGTCAGGGCTTGGACTCATTATTCTGATGTCATTACAAAACACCATTTTAAAATACAAAATACTTTTTAAATCATAGTGGCAGATCAAGAGGGATGGGCTAAATCCCTCCCTACCCAACAACCCTGTCCCCATGACATCAATCAAACGTCTTCCAATCTTAACAGATTTCATTTTGTATGCATTCGGAATAAGAAAACTGTTTTACCATTACACCAACATGTGCTAAGCACTATATACTCAGTACTTTCCAAAGTTCTGTGAAAAAAGATCCACAGGCATATTACTCATGTGGGATTCAAACACAAGACCTTTGCCATTCTAGGGCAGATGTATTACCACAAAACAACTGAGCTTGCCCAATAGCTAGCGGCAGTTCCAATCCCATATTCAAGCAGTAGGTACCATAATGATTTTAAAGCACATCGATGTATGGGTAAAACCTAAACAATATTATTGCAATCTGATTTCAATTGCATGGATCAGTAATAATGTGACTGCTTAGCCCCCTCCCCCTTCCCCCCCCTACAAGCCAAATGTATCAAATAAGTCTCTGGAACAAACCCTGAATCCAACAACATAAAGTACTAAATTAAATAATACAAGTAAACTTAGGCATATGGTACCACAAGGGTTTACATTAAAAAGAATATTAATAAAAATAAACAATCATTCATATCATTATTTGGGTGCTCAGGAAAAGGTTTAAGATCAATGTTTTAAGTTGCCGATAATTGCAACCATTAAAGCTAAAAGGTCAACAATTTTGAGACATGAGTTTGAAGTACCAAGGCATTCAAACTTGCAGCCTTGCGCTTCCAGACACAATACTCTACCTTCAATGAAACTACATGTACATATACCACCCCAAGTTATTAACACTTTCATTTTCTGATACACTAGCATTGACACACTAGCAATGTGACATCAAAGTATATAGAGCTGGAGGACTTTGGAAGATTAAGGCAATTAATGTTCTCATTTCTACTAATTACTGTACAGAGAATATACATCTTCAATAGTATCACATTCAACCTTGTAAAGGCAATGGTACTCGTGTGTTTCAGAGGATTAAAGGCATAGAGGTCATAGTATAACAAGACATAATTGCAATAATGTGTTAGTATTTTAATACACATACATGTACCTTTTTACAAAATAAGGACCCACACATCAAATCATGGTTTGACCAAATCACTGTGCGCACCCCGCCGTCGAGTCAGCAATTTAAGGGTTCTAGACCCCGCCAACCCTTGGTTCGCAGGCGGCATAGTACCACAGCGCAGGGAGGCCAATCCCAAACCTGGTGTGCAAGACAAGAATTTTGTAAAATGAATATTGCAGTACAAAAATGACTGTTATGATATTTATAATGTTGATGACCCTATCCAATCATCCTCTAGTTGCATGATACCAATAATCCTCTGATCTACACAAGTTGAATGTACATCTTGTCATAAACATTAAAAGCTATCCAATCACATGCATTAAGCTAAAATTATTACAATATTTATTTGGAAATGGATAATGGACTAAAATTCCTCTCTGGATGAGAAGCTGATGAAGCTAATGTTCATCTTCAATCCAACTCTATTGATAACAGGATCTGTTGATTATTGAAAGCAGTTTTGCAATCTGTCATAATGAAGGGTCTCCAGTGGTTATTGATAACAGTTCTAGTGCTGAATGTGATTCTATTCCTTGAAATTTCTAGTCTCCTTCAGTTGATGACAGTCCAGTTGATACTGTTGCAATTCAAATGACAAAATGTAATAAAATTGCGTTTGTAAGGATCTTTTTGCCATCAATCGCAATGGATACATCCATCCTCCATTGGTTTAAAGCATCTTGTAATGACATCTCCTGCACTGGGTCCTGGGTTTGAGCATGTCCTCAATACTGTAACACTGTTTGTTTGCAAATCTTCTCTGGGTTTGTCAATCTCTTCCTTTAGTAAAACTGATGATTTCTTCCTCAGAATCCCACTTTTTCTGAAGGCAATGTTAGCTACGTCATTTGGATGCATATCTTTGGGGTAGTTGAAGCAGATGGTGGTAACTTTGTTCTCGTTCTTCATGTCTCTGCATGCCTCTCATTTACCATTGTTGTAAATGTTTATCTGCCATTTGAAGGATAGTTCATCATTGCCTTCTTTCAAAAAGCTCAAAGTTTGGACTGCTGAGTTATTACATGTAGATACCACAAACAACCCTTAACCCTGGGTACAGGGTCCATCCAGGTAGAACCACTGAGGGAAAGTGGACCTGTAACATCGCGTGGGCAGGAGTGTCAGATCCTGAAATAGCTCCTGCTACCCGCTACCCTTACAAAGTCCCTAAAGCAGCATGTGACCAGGATAGCAATACAAAACATATTTAAGAATCTGCTGTGGGTTAACTTCTGCATTCCATACAAGAAAAATAATTGTGTTATCTTTTCCACATTGTAGAATTGTCTTTTTAACTTGATGTCTCTCACAATTAAAAAGGGACTTGTAAAACATTAACTATGTAGCTACTAGGTAAAAAACTAATTTCAAAATATTGGAATCTTAAAATGTTTTACATTAAAAACTTTAAAACTAATATGTTAACTTTTCATGGCATGTACAGTACAGTGAAACAGTTTTGTGACTGTCGTCCCCTTTTGCCCCGAAATTATACAAACTTTTGCCTACTAACCCCTTTGTTTCGGACAAATTTGTCTAAGACAACAAGAGTATTGCTTGCAGTGCACCGTCATGTGCCCCTCCCCTTCTTCAATAAATCTCTATTTCTATGACCAAGTCTGCTTGGAACTTCTGTTGTGAGCCTTACTACAAACTATTTGTTGTACACACATTTACGGCAATAGTTATCAAACAGTTGGACAAAGGCTGGATAAATACTGAGCGAATGGGTCTTAGACGGAGAGTGAAGCATGTCGGACCAATTATTCAAATGACCTTCATCAAAGAATCTAAGTCCTTATAATTTATTTCCTTTATTTTCCCTATTCGCAGTCAGGGTTTGGACCCATTATTCTGATAGCCATCGCCACAGGAATCCAAGTCCATTTACTGACCACTCCTTATATCTTCTGCATATTGTTCATTACTTTTCATCATGGAGTCTAGCTACCAAACACTCCTTATGTCTCCTTTTTTATTTTGACTTTTTGCAGTCAGGGGTTGGACCCATTATTCTGATAGCCATCACCACAAGAATCCAAGTCCAGTTACTGACCACTCCTTATATCTCCTAATTTCATCAAGGAGTGTAGCTACTGAACACTCCTTATATCTCCTTTTTTATTTTGACTAGTTGCAGTCAGGGATTGGACCCATTACTCTGATAGCCATCACCACAAGAATCCAAGTCCAGTTACTGACTACTCCTGATATCTCCTTCATGATAACTATTTGATAACCATTGCCGGAAAGAATCCAAGTCAAAATGTTCTTACAATTCCAAGTATTACTATACATATCACATGTTCAGTCACATCAAAAATTGACTGTTGTAGCAAGCAACCTACTCATTTTATTATTTGTGTACACACAAACTGCCTCATAGGTTAACGTTTCTGAAAATGCTTTTGGCTTATAATGGATAGTTGATAACAGTTTGTTAACACTGTACTAAACATGCCATGAAAAAAGAATCTCTAGCAAAAAATGTACACTTTGGGTAAACTATCAGTTTGTGTACGACAAGATCTGTTTATCCTAAACATTGAAGTTAATCCTAACCCCAGCTTTTAGAATAACTCACTTGACTGCAATGACCGGGTAATACTTAAACATGGCTTTGACTTCTTCAAAACCATCCTGCTTTTTGTAACGTTTTCCAGCAAAATTTCCAACCAACACCTCAACTGCAAGGGTTGCATACTACCGCACAACTGCATACCAAACTAACTATGAGTGTGCTGTATAGATGCATCGACCAATTGATATCATAATTGCAGATTGGCATTGTTTAGCTATCGTTTAAAAATCAGACTTTAGGAGGGTTTTGACAAGCATTGAAAGAAGAAACAATGAAATCACAATGAACTGTTTCCTCACTTGTTTAAGTTGTGAAAAAATAAAATTTTCTGTTAGAGACTTAAAGTAGAATGCCTTCACACAAACAAACCAAACCGTATTTTAAAATCACCACAACACCAAGGAAGATCTGATTTGTAAATAAAACTAGTGCCTGTCTGTTTAAATATTTTAAAACGTTCATTAAGTAATACACTATTGACAACAGGGCTTCTTCAGAGGTCAAGACTGTTGCATTTTTAGCTAACAATAAGGTATTTGATTTGTTTGTGTGCTGAAATTCACAACTTATTTATTGAGAACATAAAGTCTAAGTTTTACTGATTCAGTTTTAGCACTGACTGAATGTTCTTTCCCAAGTGGAGGTTCAGTGAATTAAATTTAATAAAAAGTAGTCCTATGTTTTGAACCATTTTTAACTAGATTTTTTCCTGAACAGTGGCCTTAATATCAAGTACATGTATCAGACATGCTGAGAGTGTCAGCAGACTTGCCCACCCCCACCCTCCAATGAGAAAAAAAAGTAATGCTTTGATACGTAAGCATTAATGGTCAGATCAGTATGTTTGTTATAGTAATTTTGATGATTCCAGTAGCTTTTGCCAAGGAAATGAACTTGACAGAGATTCTGAAAAAATTATAGCCTTGTGGCTGCTGAGATTTTGGTATGGTAATGAAACCATAAGAATCTATATAACAAATTAATACAATTTGAGAAATATACTAAAGACATGGTATGTCAATGGCTTTTGAAGGAGATTAGTCAATCCAATCCTCTATTTCTCAAGATGTGTAATTGAAAAACAAAACAATCAAAAGCCTTGTAATGAATGTTTGTGTCTGTCACAAAAGGACATTTATTGATTACATATTTGTGTACCTTTCTATACTAATTTTGTGTGTTTTACTTTCATTGCAAGGAATGGGAAACAAGACTGAAATGAATACCATCCTTTTTGGGTATCATTCAATACTAAATTAATTTGGATAAGAACCATTTTTAATTCTATGACAAGGCAAGTAGGTGTTTGGTTTCAGATACCAAAAACTTGTTTGAAAAGCACTAAAACTACCATGTCATTAACATAACTCCAAATAAACCTTACAGGAACACAGTTAGACTGAATAAGTTTGTTGACTAGACACATAACATTACCGTCATAATTGTGGTATACATGTAAATGCACAAACGAAAAGGTAATTCACAGGATTGGTTCAGTTTGACCATTCTTAATATCTTCTTTTAGTCAACTAAACAGTAAAAACTCTTACTGATTGTTTTGGTTTTTGTTGTCCTCTGTGATTCTGTGATTTTGACTATTTGAAGTCAGGATACTACGCCATTATAGAGTGATGATACATGACAATGTTCAATCAACAGTTGAATAAACACTCTTGATGAGCTCATCTTCTGGATGATTGATGTATACTAAAACACACTTCAAGAAGTACATTGAAGATTCTTAAGCTGCTCATTGCTGTCTTATGTGAATTACACATCTACAAGTGTTTCGACTCTTGACAAACTATGGTTTCTCTGTCTCTTTGAAATACTACTGAATATAAAACTCATTTCATAATAACTACATTAATGGTCACTTAAACCAAGCCACAGCTGATCAAATTTAAGCAACATTTAATCCCTTTCTAATTAATATTCTGTTTTTACTCAATACTGAACATGCCACAAAGACACTTTTGGTTAAAATATCAAAATACGAATAACAACAACTGAGATCAAGATCGATGCATTTGGCAATCATAAAAGTTTACCATCGTGCTTATCCTAAACATTGATGTTGTCTGCAACTCCAACTTTTAGAATATTTCACTTGTTTGCAATGATCTGATGTGTATTATTTGAACATGTCTATGACCATTAGGTCAATAAAGAAGCACTGACAGGAGCATATTGTATCAACATGGACACTTCTACCTCTATGGTGCTCTTTATTTACACTTTGTTTCAGAAATTGAAGACTGAAGTTTACCAAAAGTGTATTTTTCATTAAGATGATATTCAGAATGTCATCACATAATCTATGCTTTAATGGTGCAGGTTAATGACAAGCCTTTTTGAAGATATTAAATTTTGATTCCCAGATGAGTTACCCTGTGTGTGAATACATGCCAAGTGTTGTCAATGTCTAGATCTTTTATAACTAGTCGATACACTCATTCTATGCATACTATCGTTTAGTGAAATCCTTTATTCCATGGTGGTGTCTTAAACGTTTAATGTATGCCGTGAGGTATACGTAGGACAGTTAGACTATAGATGAATTGCAATACTCGTCATTGACCGCCATCTTTGATGTAAAACGATGGAAAAGTGCTCGCGTGTACGCGCTACGAACGACTCTCAGCCAATGAAAGCTCTTCAAGCGTGCACAATTCATCAAAGATGGTGGTCAATGACACGTATTGCAATCCATCTATAAGTCTTTCTTTAAACAACATCAAAAATAGCATCTGTCACATTGTGGTGTTCACATGGTGAATGGACCAATTTAGCTCTCAATCATGAATATGTATGAGGTATTTTAATTCTGTTTGTTGCTGCTTGGCAGAAGCAACTCTGAGAGCAAACTTTGAGCTAAATCTGGTCAAGTCCTCTGTGTGCAAATTTAACTAATCCTTGTCCAAAATCTATGATAGAAACCCTTAAGTCCTCATTGACTGCTACTTAAATTACTAGAAAAATCTTGGAAGAATGCAAGTTTTCTCAAACTTGCTTACAATGTTGTAGATAAACTCTTAAGTTAATGTGTTTATATCTAAGCTGTTTTTTTTTAAGGAGCATATTATCCCAAATAAAAATGTTCCCTTTCATTATAATTACTGTTTCAGTTTCAGTATTTGTGTTTTGGATGTCAATATTTGTATTTAGTTTTTGCTGACAGCCTTTCATGACCTAGACGGACTGGTACCATAAGACATCAAGGAGCAATCGTTAGCAATGCCATATCCTAGCATGGATGGTTATGAACTCAACTCTAAACACATTGCTAGTTACACTAAATCTACACGAATGGTTACAATATCAAAGGTGTACAAACCGTACAATTTACAGATTGATACACTAAAATTAACTAAAATGTGCACAGTTTTGAAAGATTTCATAGGTTGAGTGGAAAGAGTGAAAAAGTCAAAAGCTGAGATAATTAGAGGAGTACACTATATTTAATGGGAGATATATATCTTTGAACTATGAATCATATTTAGTTGGGCACAGAGACTTACAGTTGGTACTGTAATGCCTCAACAATCTAACATATTTATAAGAAAGAAAGTATAGAAACAGAGAGGCTGTTGGAAGTTGAATGCAAAGTAGTGCCCCCACATTCCAACAAATTTATATGGAAGAAAGTGTGATACAGAGGAGCTGTTGGAGGTTGAATGCAAGGTAGTGCCTCCACATTCCAACAGATTTATATGGAAGAAAGTGTGATACAGAGGAGCTGTTGGAGGTTGAATGCAAGGTAGTGCCTCCACATTCTAACAGATTTATATGGAAGAAAGTGTGATACAGAGGAGCTGTTGGAGGTTGAATGCAAAGTAGTGCCTCCACATTCTAACAGATTTATATGGAAGAAAGTGTGATACAGAGGAGCTGTTGGAGGTTGAATGCAAAGTAGTGCCTCAACATTCTAACATATTTATACGAAAGAAAGTGTAGAAACAAAGGAGCTGTTTGAGGTTGAATGCAAAGTAGTGCCTCAACATTCTAACAGATTTATAAGAAAGAAAGTGTAGAAACAAAGGAGCTGTTGGAGGTTGAATGCAAAGTAGTGCCTCAACATTCTAAACAGATTTATCAGACACAAAATGTAGAAACCAAGGAGCTGTTGGAGGTTGAATGCAAAGTAGTGCCTCAAGATTCTCACAGATTCATACATAGGAAAGAAAGTGTGATACAGAGGAACTGTTGGAGGTTGAATGCAAAGTAGTGCCTCAACATTCTAAACAGATTTATACGAAAGAAAGTGCGATACAGAGGAACTGTTGGAGGTTGAATGCAAAGTAGTGCCTCAACATTCTAACAGATTTATCAGAAACAAAAGGTAGAAACCAAGGAGCTGTTGGAGGTTGAATGCAAAGTAGTGCCTCAACATTCAAACAAATTAACAGAAACAAAGTGTAGAAACCAAGGAGCTGTTGGAGGTTGAATGCAAAGTAGTGCCTCAAAATTCTAACAGATTTATAGGAAAGAAAGTATGATACAGAGGAGCTGTTGGAGGTTGAATGCAAAGTAGTGCCTCCACATTCTAACAGAGTTATAGGAAAGAAAGTGTGATACAGAGGAGCTGTTGGAGGTTGAATGCAAAGTAGTGCCTCAACATTCTTACAGATTTATAGGAAAGAAAGTGTGATACAGAGGAGCTGCTGGAGGTTGAATGCAAAGTAGTGCCTCAACATTCTAACAGATTGATAAAAAAGAAAGTGATGAAACAAAGGAGCTGTTGGAGGTTGAATGCAAAGTAGTGCCTCAACATTCTAACAGATTTATAAGAAAGAAAGTGTAGAAACCAAGGAGCTGTTGGAGGTTGAATGCAAAGTAGTGCCTCAACATTCTAACAGATTTATAAGAAAGAAAGTGTAGAAACCAAGGAGCTGTTGGAGGTTGAATGCAAAGTAGTGCCTCAACATTCTAACAGATTTATAGGAAAGAAAGTGCGATACAGAGGAGCTGCTGGAGGTTGAATGCAAAGTAGTGCGTCAACATTCTAACAGATTGATAAAAAAGAAAGTGATGAAACAAAGGAGCTGTTGGAGGTTGAATGCAAAGTAGTGCCTCAACATTCTAACAGATTTATAAGAAAGAAAGTGTAGAAACCAAGGAGCTGTTGGAGGTTGAATGCAAAGTAGTGCCTCAAAATTCGAACAGATTTATAAGAAAGAAAGTGTAGAAACCAAGGAGCTGTTGGATGTTGAATGCAAAGTAGTGCCTCAAGATTCCAACAGATTTATAGGAAAGAAAGTGTGATAAAGAGGAGCTGTAGGAGGTTGAATGCAAAGTAGTGCCTCAACATTCTAACAGATTTTTAGGAAAGAAAGTGTGATACAGAGGAGCTGTTGGAAGTTGAATGCAAAATAGTGCTTCAACATTTTAATAGAAGGAAGGACTAGCACTATCTTTGCTGAGATAAAAACACTAATCAACAGATGATGAACAGTACTTATTGTGCATACAACACCAGCTCAAAAGACATTCCCCGCAAAGTTTGTGTTTGTGTATCTTTTAATTTGTTTGGTTTTGTTGGGAAAAGAGGCAAACGTCAATGCACTATCTAGTCTCACATGGCATGTTTCAAACATATTTAAAGTGTGCAGTCTACAATGCGGTTATACTTGGATGGGTCGTATTTAAATTGCAAGATACATGTTACAAGAAACTTGTAAGTGCACAATGAAGTCAGTTGAAAGTTTAAGTAGGGCATTTGTTTGAGATTTAAAAAGTATGAATGTCAGACAGATTCCCATAAGGCCAACTAAAAAGGAATAGAGGTAGGTGGAGTGAAGACAAAGAAGGATATATATCACTTGATGTATACCACTGACCATAGCAAAGAAAACTAACTCACTGGGAAGTGGTCTGAGAAATGCCACAAATGAGATTATTCCAACTGAGGTTATAAGATATGTCTGGACCAAGAAGACCAAGGTGTGATACTTCATATGTAAAGAAAACATCAATAGTTGAAAGAGAGAGAGAGAGAGAGACAAGACCTACTGTAAACAAATGACTGCTTCATTTGTCAGTCTAAGTCTAGAGAAAAAACAAGGCTCATAAATGTCTGGAAATACTGTTGCTGAATTACTTCCATTCTGATTGGAACATTAATTGTGACCAAAAAAAAAGGAACTCATCCTAAGGCCCATAAGGCGGTGTGACCGAAGGTTCTCCTGGTCTGTTTTTCCTTGGTTTTGCGCCGATTGGTCTTGGTTGCGATCTTGCAAGTGCGACGTTCAAAAACATAAGTTGCCGCCCACTACGGTTCATGGACACCTAGTCGGTCTCTGGTAAGTTTTTAGTTGTTTATTTCTTCAAATATTTTCTAGATGACGCTTTTAATGTTCTAAATTAAAATTGATTCATTACTTAGTAATTACAATTTACACATTCATTAATTGAACTGAAGCTCAACAAATCTGTCTTCTAAACTAAGTAAAAGTATGTAAAGTGGTAAAAATTTTTTTGCAAATCTGGTCACTAGAATGAGAAAAAATGGTTGAAATAAGGTTTCGTAACCATCCGGACTGAGGGATGGAGGGTTACGATTATCGCAACTTTACACCATAGAGCAAGGTGCCTTGCACTGTGTACATACATTACATGTATGTGTACGTACATTACATGTATGTACATGCAAGGTTAAAAAAAAGGACAAATTTTCAAACTTTGGTAGAAAATAACAAGCAATGGTTTACTCACTAAAATGTTCTCCTCACTCGCATCGTCAGTAGAATCGCAGTTGGCGTGAAACAGTCTACAAAAAAGACAAGTTAACTTGTCAAACTGTATTCTGAAATACTTGAAAGAAAAAACTAGCGCCAGGGTGGCACCGAGAGTGGTTCCGCCATACTTGGCCGACTGTGTGTTCGCAAGTTCACTTTGGCACAAGAGGGCGCTAGTACACGCTCACAGGCCAGACTGCCAAAAGTATTGGGCTCCGAGTACGTGTTCCCTGCTGGTAGCCAATTTTTTTTTCGTACCACACTTGAGACTGGGGATCAACAATGAAGAGATCCAGGAAAGCGCCCATACCTTATGCGTGTATGCATTGGCTCTAGTGTGGCACTCTCATACCTTTTCCGTCATGACTCGAGCTGTGAGTAATTTTAGAGAAAAGGGAATAATAGTTTCCTTGTGTCAAGTTAGTGATATAGACTGCTGCACGATCCATCCGTCGCTTCATGCACGCCGCACGAGGGCGCTATTAACCGCCACCACACAGAGCAGAGCCGTCGCCATATGAGATTTGATGAAACTTTCATTTAGAGGATGAAGAAAATTGAGTTTTCCAAAAGCACGGTACTTGCAGGCCCCTTAAATCCAGCCTTGGTTCATCGGTTGCTGTACATTGAACAGAAGGGGGGGGGGGGGTAGCAGTGATCCGAGTAGGACAGGACAAAGTTGCGAGCCTAAAGATAACGGTGCTTCCCAGCATTTGCTTTCATTTTACATTTGTATAATTATAGTTACATGAATTAGAATTTAAAGATCAATGGCATGTCATTTCGACTAAAAGACACGCTCTTAAAAAAAAAAACGCCCACATTTACTCGAACGTCGTTTCCCTTCCATACAACTGCGTGTTGGAACCATTCACTGCCCGATCGATCACCTTTTTACCACTCTGATGAAGTCTAGCGATTGTAACAGTCATTTTCAAGTTTGATCTTGACCTCGCAATGCCCTGGCTCTCCACTTCGAGGATTCTGGTGATACGGCGATGTCTCCAAGGAATTGAGTACTTTACAATCAAATCAACAAGTGACAGTCCCCACCAACGCTGAATAAGCCACACAGCCTGATCGTCAACAACAGCAATGATATACAATAAAATTGTCCAAGCGTAAGCTGTGAAATGTCAGGTCATTCTGAAAAAATGATAAGCCACTTTTTCATTGTGTATAGGGGTCGCGTCATTACATTTTGAAACTTCAGACCTCTGTTTGACGGAAATGACTCTTTCGGGACCAAGTGGTCTGGGGGTATCAACAAAATGTTGCGTCTCATACTTTGCCTAGGGCTGGCTGCTTTTTTGTGTCAATCTTCAGATTGGTTGGGGGCGGGGTTGGACTCCAACCCGAATGGGAGACTTTGGAAATATTGGAACGCTAGGTGGCAGCAGACTTACCGGTGTAGGTCAGTCCATTGTTTACGTCGTTCTGGGCAAGCAGTCACAGTTTCCCCTACCTTCATGGTTTTCCCCGACTCTCCAATAGCAACACCTAAAAAGAGTTATAAAAAATGTTTAAAACATAATCAGTATCCATGGGCAAAACTCCCATCAAACGACGTTTGGCAGATGTGAGCATTAATCAGGGGGCTACTGATCTCGACTCTTTATTTAACACACAATAGTACAGTATGTCTATTTTTAATATAAGGGCTGACCTATATTGTGCATTGTTGCATACCTTTCCTGACAAATCAAAATCAGAATATTATCTTTTCTTTCTGAGAGTTAAAATATTTGGCGTAGAGAGGTCATCATGCTTGCATGTGGAAAAGAAATACTCGCACTATAAGCAAATTACACTTCAATTTAACTGAATTTCTTTTATATGGGAATGAGTTTGATGGTTTTTTTTAGTAGCAACGGGTAGCTTTTTTTATCGTCTTAAAAACGAGTTTGGGTAATGCTGTACACAATTTGAACAGTTTGCACTGTGGAGGGAGGGTCTGCCATCACGAATTGTTCATGGTTGGGTAAAATTGATATACAATGTTTCCGTAATTGGCCTCCAGTCCTCAGACTGTCTACACAACGCACATGATGTCAGTTTGTCTGGAGTGTCTGTCTGCCTGTCGGTGTGTCTTTCTGTCTGTCTTTCTGGGCTAACCGAAGATAGACATTGTGTGGTGATTTTTAGGTAGGAAATGTACTCGTGGTGTTTTTTTTCACACTGTTTTTAAAAGGAAAGATTAGAGAAAAGGGACAATAGAAAACACATGGGGAAAGCCCACATGTGTTGTTATTATGACCCCAGTACACTTATCGCTATTAACAGAAAGGGTTTGCCCCGGTCGGTGTGTCTGGATTAGGCTGCACTCAAAAGGAAAAAGAAGAAGAATGTCGCTCTACTAATTATGTCTGTCTGCCTGTCTTATTTGACGGTCCCCTCCAGAAGGATAACCTCTCCATTATCTTCTCCCCTCCCTTCCCTTCTGTTCTCGGCTCCTATGGAAGTACATTACCATGCAGCAATCTCTCATGTCCGTGGCTGTCTTTGGGTATGATGAGGGGAGGACATTAAGTTTATGTATTTCTCTATTGACTTTTATTTGTTTATGTATTTATTTGTTAACTTATTTCAATGTTTTTCGTCTCAACTTGCGTTCTTTCTACTTCCTTCCCGCCCTTGTCAACTATTTTGTTTCAATTTCGCTGATCGTGTATTGGACTTTTGATAGTTTCTAAGCTTTAGGAGGTTCAGTCTTCCCTTTGGCGACTCACCCTGAGTCATGTCTATTTAAAAGAAGGGCACACCGTTGACCTACAGTTCAACCAATCTTAAAAAAAAAAAAAAAAACTGTGATGTATTACATTAGAGTTTTCTCACAAGAATCAGACTGTCCGGTGGTGTTGATCCATCCTCAATCATTCTCTCACCGCAAGATTCTTGTGGACAGTTGCCGTGTGCGGTTTACTCACCCGTTATGATGAATTTGGGTGACGAGTACCAGCGACACACTGATACGTCACCCAGCAGGAGCGCACGATGGGGTGTCTTCATCAATTGGGTTTTCAGTTACTTATTCGTAGAAATTGAACTGGCAACTGGTGTGTCGCCTGTCAGAGCCATGGCGTGAAGACGACATGCTGTCCACGACTAGTTTTGTATACCTACCTGGCGTCCCCAAATGACTGCATCCAGGTCCCGAGACTTTCCTTTAATGAGTAAATAAAGCTCCGTAACTAACTAATATCCAATAGAAACCAATAGTACTAGTATCGGCCTGCCAGCACCGTAAACAATGTAGGTAACTTGTTTATAAATGTTGGGATCTTGGACTGCGTATGGTCTATATAGAGGAAATTACATACGAGTTTCTAGCGTGTGAAACGTCACAACAATGACGAAATCCGTATATCCATGGAGCTCTAATGGTGTAACAGAATAAAATGTTGTTCTGTGCAGACCCGTAAACATTGGTTTGGTTTGAAGAAGACCGCAGTTGTCATGAGCATTTTTGTGTGATACGGATGCCTGTGTTACCCTTGCTCTATGGGTTTATGTTCCGACACCCCTGTGTTCCGACACCCCTACTTTTTTTTCCCTAACCCTAACCCAAACCCTAACCTTTACCCTAGCGTGTAAATCACGAAGGTTTTTTTTTTTTGGGGGGGGAACATAGGGGTGTCGGATTATAGAGTAGTCACCACTGGCAGCATGTACTGGAACAAAATTTGTTACCGCGACCACCCTCGACCTTCCCGACCTCCCCTTCTCTCCTCGCACGCACAACGGGGCGACTGTTGTCATACCAGCCCCCAAGATGTAACGCCTGAAGTGTGAGAACACCAGAGTCTTTGTTTGCAGTGTTGCTGCCCTAATTAGTTTCCGGTTGACACATGAAAACAATCAAAGTAACGCGGCGTTCCTTCAAGACGTTTATCTTAGACCTTGGAGATAGTGGGTCCTGGCCTCGTAGCACCATAGAGGCCTTGTTCTCGGAGATCCTCGTCCATGTCCTCATATTACCTGATACCACTTTTAATGGATACGTTTTGGTGGTTTGGGGAAAATTATGGCAATAGTAATACGGTCAAGAAAAGACCATTAATCACGAACGCAATTTCAATTGAGCGGGTGCCAAAATAATGCAAGGGAAACATTTTTGGGGGAAATGTGCCTTGATGATAGAATCATTGAGTTTGGCAGACAGTCAGTGTATGTCATGTGAAAGATACTTGGCATATATGTCCCTTTGCAAAGATATTATATCGAATAACAATCACTTAAAAATCAAAATAATCAAAGTGGCTGCTATTGTTTATTAGTTCTAGCCGACCTGCATTTTTTTCATAGGGCAAATTTGAAATGGCCTTAAGAGCCAGTGGCATAAACCAGGGGGATGCAGGAGGGCGGTAGCCCCCCCCCCCCCACCCCTCCCGCTCAGAACCCTTACCTGTTCCCCTCAAGACGAGATCAGAAATATGTAATGATGGCTCGATATGGATAGCCCCCCCCGCCCCATTTGTTGTTGTTGTTGCCCCCCACCTCCCCACTGCCTGTAACCCTGCTATATGCTGTAACCAATGACTCTGACTACGATGTGCCACATTCCATACTTGTGTCATCCAGTGCCCAATCCCCTCACCTACCTGCCGTACATAATTAAACGATCCCTTTCTAACAAAGGTCATTTCCCACCAACCACGTCTAGTGGTTATTCTGTTTGACTCCCCATTTATCACTGGATTTCTTTCATTTTTGAATCCCCTGACCCTCCTCCTCTCTGTCTCTCCCTTTTGTCTTCCTGCTTCTCCTTTTTATTTCAAATTTATCACTGTTTTCTTCTTTTTGGTACTGATTTTTTTTCAAAAAAATGTATCATGTATCAATAAATTGTATATTTTCCCTACACAACATTAACATTAATTTACGGGGGAGAAATGTGCACCAGTTACTGTTGACTCATCAAATCATTCGAACGGAAATCGAAGGGGCTGGAAAGGGGGGGGGGCTAGTGTCTGGCTTTTGTATCCAGGGTCGCAGGTCATGATGTCTTCAGTTATGACCGCAGAGAGGCCTTTCTTTTTTGAAAGACAACGGATCGGATAAATGGGGCGGGGATCAGGTTCAGTTCATGTTAAGTTCATCCTTCCTCTGGTTTAAACCTCGCAAACCAGAAGTCTGCTCCATGCTTTACGGTTTAACCCCTTGTCACATCACCCGACCCCCCCCCCCCTCCCACCCCTACCGCTGCCATTTTGGGAGTCAATTATCACGTAGGTACGGGGGCATTGACTCCCAAAATGGCGCAACTAACTTTATTTCGATGGGTGACGTCAGGTGAAATGAAAAAGCGCAAACACCGAACCCACAAATCTGAAAGTGAAACTGTTTTCGAGTAAGACAGAAATCACCGAACGGCGATTTTTACTCTCTGCCCTCTGCATGCGTTACTATATTTTGCGATATTATGACACCGTTCAGATTTGACCAGGATTTCTTTAAAATGTTGATCATTTTTAAACATAACTGCTCTATGGTCAAACACTGTCAACTGCACATCGTGTGGTAGTTCATTCCTACAAATCGTACCGTATCAACCACTTGCCTGCAAACTGTGACCCAGTTAATATTTTCCCCAGGGGCGTAGTTTCCGATTTGCCACAGACCCGTTTTGCTCAGTCAATAAAGAGAAACTTTGGTATACTAATTTAGAAAAACAAAGTCAGCCACAAACCGACTATTATAGCGAAGAGCAAGGATGAAACATTCCCGGTAATCTGATCTGTTCAGCAAACTCTGGTGTGGTTAGCAGATTTTAAAATGGGACCAGGAAAGCTGCCTTATAAAAATGGACAAATGCACAACCACCCAAATACCACTATGTGACTGGTTTCCTGCAATTGTTTTGCTAAGCAAAAATTTGTTAGAAAGTGTTGCTGTTTGATAGCAAGCATCTCTATCTATGATTTGGAAGTTATTATATGCCCAGACCAAGTTTGTACAGTCAGTAAATATAGAAACCAGTATTAAATTGAAGATTAAAGGAACATTAGAAAGTGTTGCTGTTTGATAGCAAGCATCTCTATCTATGATTTGGAAGTTATTATATGCCCAGACCAAGTTTGTACAGTCCAGTAAAATATAGAAACAGTATTAAATTGAAGATTAAAGGAACATTAGAAAGTGTTGCTGTTGATAGCAAGCATCTCTATCTATGATTTGGAAGTTATTATATGCCCCAGACCAAGTTTGTACAGTCCAGTAAAATATAGAAACCAGTATTAAATTTAAGATTAAAGGAACATTACAGAATTGGTAAGAAAACAACTTGTAAAATGTACTTTTGATCACAGATTTACATAAAACTCCCACGGTCTAATGATGATGGTAGTAAGAAAACATCCCTTGAAATATTTCTGTCTGAAATGTCATATTTGTTGAGAAATGAATAAACTAGTTTTCCGATTGGAGTTTATCACTCAGTGAGCGTTTTATTCATTTGTTGAATCTATACGATTTCATGCAAATGTGTAATCTGTTTTTCACTATCTTCTCGTGACCCAGATATCCGATCGATCTCAAACTTCTACAGGTTTGTCAGTTTATGTAGTTGGTGGATTACATAAAGTGCTTACACTGCCAGCAACTGTTTTGTTAGTAAAAACCAAATCTGTAATGTTCCTTTAAATTTAGGATTTTAATCTAATACAGATCCATGGATACAAACGCTCCGAGACCACACAGGAACATTATATATATCATTCCGACTGCCTGACGTTTGATATCCTTCCGAAGCAGTGATTCAACAGTTTATCTTTCCCTTCTTGTCTCTCACGGGCTTTGCTGCATGGGCCCTTTTCGACTTCACGGCTTCGGCTCCAAAATCGGCTCAGGCTAGCTAGGCTCCCTTAATTATTTTAACTTACGCATGCTTTCAGTCAGGGTTTCAGACAAGAAATCCGGAGCCGAAGCCGTGGATTCGAAAAGGGCCATGGAAACGTGTCTCGAAATAAGGTGTTTTCAGAAGTGTACATGTACATTCAATTCAATAATTAGTCACTATTATTCACTAAACAAACATGTACAACCATGAATGGTACACTCTAAACACTTCCGGGTCAGAATTGACCAGGGTTCCGGGTCCCGTAGTCGGTATGACCCGGAACCTGTGTCAAAATCGCACACTAGAAATGGGCTCAACTGACGCAGGAACCGAGTTGAACTCCCCCTTGTTTTTAACCCACAGGTTCCGGCTCAGCTCGAAATGGTTCAGGGCCAGAAATGAGTTATGGCCCCCGGGAGCAAATTTATGTTCTGCAGCACACGTCGGCTATGGAGTCAACAGTTAAGGGATAGAAGAACAGCCTATCCCTTAACTGTTGACTCCATAGCCGACGTGTGCTGCAGAAAAAAAAATCGCCCCCGGGATCTGGAATCCGGGTCACTTCTGATCCGGGTGTTTTTAGAGTGTATACAGCCGACGTTGTATCATATGGAAGCCTTTCTCCATTGGGTGTATCATGGAGGATCAACCGGAGGCGATTTTTTCCCCGTACCACACTAGAGCCAATGCATACACGCATAAGGTATGGGCGCTTTCCCGGATCCCTTCACTGTTGACCCCCTGTCTCAAGTATGGTACGAAAAAACGGAGCGCCCTACACAACTTCATTCAGTGGTACACAGCATTTCTCCGCATGTTTTGTTTGCGATGTTTTTATTTGTGACCGTTCATCTTTATTTTGATTGCTGAATCGAATTAAGCGAAAGGTAGTGAGAATAAAGAATGGGGGGGGGGGGGTTCTTGATATTCAAAAGCTAATTTTTTGCGACCTTGACAAAAAATAGTCCAGACGGGAATCATTTTCTCTGGAGGATTGACATTGGGTAATCAGTTATCTTCAAGAGAGCATTCTTTTTTAGACCCCCCTTGCAATTGGTCTTCGCTGACCTCAGTGAGGGCGCTGTTTTGGGGTCTTGTGACGTCATATGAAAGGGGTCTATTCAATGAGTTACGAATTACTGCACCGTAAAGAGTGAAAACAAACCGGGTTGATTGTCGGAGTCACCTGATTGCGAGGGCCACCGTGCCCAGGGGTCTCACCTGAGTCACATGTGACGTGACAAGAAGACCCCTGGAACTCATTCCAATGCCGGGTCATTCTCAGTGCGGGGAGGAAGGCAAGAAAATGATTTCATTTCCTTCTGCTCTGATTAAGGACTATCGCTAGCGTCGATTTCCAGACGTTTCGTTCAATGCACTAAAAAGAAACTTGTCCACATTCGGCCCACAGTGTTGGAAATTATTGGCGGGGGGGGGGTAGGCCTATAGACTACAAGAATAATTTCAATATGGAAGTTCCTCATTTGAACCTGGGGTGTCTGGGTGTGTTTTGGGCACCCTGTTTTAAATTTGGACACCCTGTTTTATTTGTCATTTATATGTAAATGTTTTTTAGGAGAACAGATTGGACACCCAGTTTTAAAGTTCCCAGCAAATTTTGACACCCTTTACCAAATCCTGGGTTAAACCTTGAACTTGGGCATTTGGTTGATTCCCGGCTGCCTTTTCAACTCTCTGTGACCTCCACAGGTTCGAACGGACCGGAGCCTATAATAGTTGCGTGGGTTTTTCCTATTCGGGCTTTTCTGCAACATGTAATACTTAGTCTGCAATATCGTCTTTAATCTGCCGGTATTTTTATGGCACGGGCTCCAGACCTATAATCACTTGCAACAGTCCTTTGGTTTCATTATCGGAAAGAAATAACCAAATAACACAACTTAATAAGCCAGCACAATCAGTCTACTGTGAAAGACATTGGTTATTTCGAAATAAGGATATGTGATAGTTCACAAATTACCTGACAAAACACGGTGACGAGACAAGCAAGAACGATAAAAAAGGTGACCCACCGAATTTATGACGAACCAAATAAGTAAAAGCTCTGTTATGGTTGTAAGGTGTCTCTGAATATTAGAGGTTGGGAATGAACCTTCTGTTTCCGTGTCCTTTAATTCTCTATGGTCCAAGAGACATATAATTTATTACTTTTCCTTTAATTGCCGAATGTGTTGCCTCAATGTGTACACTAGCAGTGCAAAAACCAACACTGCCGTCAATGACACTGTGTGCATGCGTACATTATACCATAGAGCAAGAGTGGAAACAACTCGTCTGGCCGGCCTTGATCGAGGCTACTGCATTTTTTTTTGTACCGGCCTCGATTATCAGCGATGTGATTTGACGATGGTAATCGGAGATGCAGTTCACTGATGTAACACACAACAGGGTGGTTTATAGGAGAGGGATACACGATGCATTACGAAACACATTACCACTACTTATGTTTTTATTTTTAAAAAAGGGCACCAGTCCTTACGAAGGTCCTTAGAGTAGCCACTGCTATAAATATTACTACATTAATATTCAAAAATACATAACAAATAAAACAAATAAATGAATAAAACAATAGTTGATGACAAGGAAAGTTTTGTTGTTGTTTCGGTGGTGGTGGTGTTGTTGTTGTTGCTGTGGTTTTGTTTTGTTATGATTTAGTTTGTTTAGTTTGTTTGTTTGTTTGTTTTTGTTGGGGTGTTTTTTTTTGGGGGGGGGGAGATGGGATAGGTCGTTGACTTTCAATGAGCTTGAGTAGGGCGCCCTCGGCTGAAGGTTAAAAAAAATACATATTTGGGGTCAGAGTAAGAAGAGCATTTTCACCCAAACATTTGAATATGAGAAAGGCTTCATGTTCTGTATGCAACGGTGGTGTTTTTTTTCTTTCATTGCTTCGTCTACTTTTCTATAATAATAGTTTGTCATGTGTTTAATCTTAAGGCTTTTCTTTTATCGAGAAGCAATTTGTTATATGAACCAGTTCACTTCATCGGCATCGTCCAACACTGGACAACGCGATACAGAAACTAGGTGAAATCGGGGCGGGGACTGCATGAGTGGCTGCCTAAAGTGAAACCGGGAAATAGGAGGGGAAGACATTTCCTGTGTGTCTCTACTGACTGTAATGGGATCGTACCTTCACATTTCGTTTCCTTGTTGCCTAATGTCTGTTAAAATTGCAATGGGGGTCGCTCCAACCACTGAATTTGTTTGGAAAATATTATCATAATAACTCCAGATGGTGGCGGATATGTTATTAGACCGCACCTGAGTTACTGGCTTCGGCTACGGTTTTGACTGTTGCTAGGGGGGATGCTATGGATGTCCTACACTTCAGAGCATGATGACGCGGCCATCCATGCCGCCGTAAGCCAGGGCTGCCAATTCGATCAACGCCTAAAATGTTTATATAATCACGGTACCCTTCTTTCCAATTAAATCAGCTAAAAATTACAAAACTTATAAATTATTACATACCGCAACTTAATATTAATGTGCAAAATTGATGTTTATAAATCTGTTCTGGAGATTTATTTAAACAAGCTTTTTATTAACTGTGGGTTTTTCCGCTAGTATAGTTGCCCTCATAAGAATGTACATACTGTCTTTATCATTCCTTTTAATATAATATACATTCTTAGGAGAGCAACAATAATAGCGGAAAATAAACCAGTTAATAAAAAGCTTGTTTAAATAAATCTTCAGAACAAAAAAAATATATTATATTTACTGGCATATCCATTATCAAATGCCAATGTTTACTTACTACAGAAACCGCATCATTGGTTCTATATACCAATGAAACTGCATCATTGGTTCTAGTTACCAATGAAACCTCATCATTGGTTTTAGTTACCAAGGAAACCGCATCATTGGTTCTAGCTACCAATGAAAACTCATCATTGGTTTAGTTACCAAGAAACCGCATCATTGGTTCAAGGAGACAAGTCATTCCATAGATTTCAATAAATTCTCCGTGTGAAATTTTCATAAAGTCAACAAATTTATCGAACGCTGATTTGTCAAGAAGGAGAAAGTCACTTCCTCAGGCCCCATTGACGGAGTTTCTATACTGACTATGAAGGGAAATTGGGGGGGGGGGGTCTTCACAGTATCCCCATGACCCATACATGGCTCCCAGTCACTAATGACAGAGACAGACACATCGTGAGTGATAGTGGGAAAAACACATGTTCAAGAGACCACGGAGCAGATCATCTTGCTCTCTGTGGGTCAACCGCGTGGACTTGCAGAGTGTTGTGGAAAATGCAGAGACCCATGGCTGTATTTTTTCAATAATACTTGTACTGAAATTACACATGCATATCCCTGTACTTTCTTATGTGCATACACATATACATGTACATACATGTGAATATTTGGGCTCAATCGCTCATCGAAGTTGCAAGAAAAAAACGAAACAAAAAACACCATTGTTGCATAGAATTGTGTGCTTTCTGATGCCTGAAGAAGGCTTCATCCATGCCTGAAGCCTTTCTCAGATTCAAATTTTGGGTGAAAAAATAACCTCTTTCTCTAAAACTGCATTTCTTCAAAGGGGTCGTTTCTACAATAATAAAACACAGCTCTCCAAGGTTCCTTACTAAGTAAGTTTGTGTGATCCTTAACTTGTTGAGTAATTTCGACAAGTAAACCCAGCCTTTAGAGCAAAAAGGCCCAACTATCGTATCGGTCCAGGTGTGTCTTGTTACTTTGTGCATTGATTTATTCAATGTTTGATGCAAACGGAACCCACATCACATCTGACAGAAATACCTGCAATAGTATGTGGGGGGGGAGCAATTGTTACCACAAATTTAAATTCACAGCCACGCCTCCCTCTTGATTTCGCTGATGGGTTTAAGGTCACTTCATAATAATGGCATTAAAGGCACAGTACACGTTTGTGACTCTGAAAATCAATGGCAAAAAAACTTACTTAGTAAGAAGTACAGCAGCCTGGGGTAGTGTAATGAATTTTGAGAAACTTTTAATTCGAAGTACTACGGTTATGGAAAATATATCACTTTTTATTCCCCAAAATTTGAATCTGAGAAGCGTTTCTGTCAGAAACGCTTCTCAGACTGGGGAATATTCTTCCTGCGTGGAAATATTCGCTCCGGTTTTTCGGTGATATCCCACCTTTTGAAGTGAAATTTTCACAGGTTAGTTTTATTGTATGTACTTACATTTATATAGGATTACCACAATCATAGGCTCCAATTACCAAACGTGTACTGTGCCTTCAAATAAAATATCTCTCTGTAACAATGCACACAGTTGTACATACAAGCTATTAAAAACAAAAAACTAAAAGTTTTTATATTGGGTACGATAATTTCAAAGGAGCAAACAGTCAACGGTTCACAGCCTGAAGGTTCGCTAACTGTATTAGAAAACGTACATTTAAAACCAAAAGGGTAAACTAATAATAAGAATATTCCCCAGTCTGAGAAGCGTTTCTGACAGAAACGCTTTTCAGATTCAAATTTTGGGGACTAAAAAGTGATATATTTTCCATAACCGTAGTACTTCGAATTTAAAAGTTTCTCAAAATTCATTATACTACCCCAGGCTGCTGTACTTCTTACCAAAATAAGTAAGGCCTGTTATTTGATGGATATTGCTTTCCAGGTTTATAATCCTGGAGACAGCCAATTCAAAGGTCAATTTCTCAAACGGCATGTAACATCCAAAGCCAGACTCGCTCGGGAATCCACAACTGTACCCCTCAAAATAACATTTCCAGGGGAATAAAGCTACACGAGAGTATTGATTAGTTTAACATCCATCGTGGAGTCATACCGGTCATACCGATTGCAACACATGCATCGTGAACACTTTTAAATAATTAAGTGTCGTACACACATACAAATTACGTGGAGAATTAGATTGCACTTCTCCTCTTAGTTTTCCTATAGAGAAAGGACCTTTCTCTATGGTCTTCCCAATGATTGCCTCAGCGTCGAAACTAAGGTAACATTTTAGGAGGGGGGGGGGGGCGCAAAATGGGGTGCAACAATTTTGTCTAGGGGGTAGGCATTACTGGCCATCTCCAAAATTGTAGCTTCCGCTTGTACATCTCTCGAACAAAATCCTTTTCATCGCTCTTGTTATGCCATTTTTACTTGTATGTGATAAGTTGACGTGATTGAAGGCAAAAACAGAGCATTGTTTGCGTGTATATGTAAATCTAGTTTTAAAAACATTAAAATTATCACATTAAAGCTTATCAAATACATGTAACATTTTATTTTGGAATGTTTAAATCTCAAAAGTAAAGATTTCAAATGGGTGGTGGTGGTGGTGGTGGGTGGTGGGGGGGGGGGGGGTATGGGGACACCCGGGGCAGGGACATAATGGGGAACGTGCCCCCCCCCCTCCTCCACAGTAAGGCTACTGGATTGCTTTGAATTTAAAAGTAGGGTCGTACTTTCGTAACTACCCCCAAGAAATATCGAGTAATTTCTATCCGGAAGCGTATACTTGTTATACAGATGGTAATGTTAGTTTTAAGCATACTGTGAAATTCTTTCGTTCTGAAATGCCCCCGTTGATTAGAAATCAATGTCGAAAAATGTGAATCTCCAAAAGGGAGTTATGGACACTGAAATGCACGTGGTGTGCGTCTGTGAATGCTGCGGCCGGAGATGCGGTTGGTACCCGCGTCGCCTCGCTAAACGTGGCATGGATTCGACGTACTTGATGAAAATACAATATGATATTCTTTCGCTGTTTTCTCAACAAGTGAAGTAGACGACACTGCATTCAGATGAAGCTTGGTATTGTGTCTTTATTGACAAGTTGCCCTATAAATCGGAATTACGTTGACAAAAACCAATCTATGACCAAACCTCTTTTTTCACTTTAAACCACGGAGGATTTCAGCTGGTTGCCTTGCTGATGTATGTCTGATGTATGATCTTTTTCTGTGCTTTTTATAAAGCTAACAAGCTGTTTAAAGTAAATAATATACAGCAACGTTGTTGTCGCTATGGGTCTAAGCCTCGGTTTGAAAAACACTTTCTCTTCACGACAAAACGAAACAATTTGCCTCGGTCCGGACATTGAGACAGGATTATGTTTCAGTCTCGAAACAAAAAACAAACACAAAATAGCATTTCTGTTTTAGGCGGTTTTTGTTATTAATCGGATACACAGATGCGCCATCGTTTACAATATTAAGGGACAATAAGTTATATCTGATTACATTTTACAGTTTTTGATTTCAATAATAATGCCAATTCTTTGCTTTGTGAATAACAAGAAAACGTACAGGATTGGATTTAATCGGCCGAAGATTGGTTATATTCAGCATAAGATTGGTTATACTCGGCATAAACTGGTTATGATCGGCATAAGACTGGTTATGATCGGCATAAACTGGTTATGATCGGTATAAACTGGTTATAATTGGTATAAACTGACCGTTAAAATCAACAGACTGTTTACAATCGGCATAAGATGGGATATAATCGGCATAACGTTATACATTATGATCGACACAACCTGATATTTAAATTCGCGGTGTTAAGTCCAGACTCTTTCAACCTCAAATATCATTTAAACTTTTTCTAATCATCATGTATCTAATCATCATGTATTAATTGAATTTCAATTTGTTAAATAAACGATAATCTATTCTGTAAAAAAATATCGAAACAACTTTCGTGAGATTCCATAATACTAGTCAAAGCAGGTTCGTTCGAGTTCGGCGAAAAACCCATGTTTATTGTAATCAGAAACCAAACCTAAAACAATTCTAGAAACACACAAACCTAGTTCAATCCCCCTCAGAGGTTCAAATCAAGGCTTGCCACAAAACCAGGACTTCCGCCCTAATAAAGAAAAACAATGAGGAATTTCCTTCAGTGGTTTGGTTACAAAGGGCAGGACAGAACTCTGCCAGCATCTTTTTGTGTACAAAATCGGTCTGTAAATTGTCTATCATTTTCCAATGGCAGATTAACTAAATGGCAGATTAACTGAAATTTTAAAACAGAAACCAATTAAGCAAACAAAGAGGCTGAAATTTACCCAGGCTATACCTGGACATGTAAACAGCACACTTAGATAGATACATCTTTGCAAAAACAATTTAATATGTGCTGCATTTGAGGGTTAAAAAACGGGTCAGGAACCAGTATAATAATAATAATAATAATAATAATGCATTTATAATGCGCCATCTATCTAGTGTACGAGACCCTATTCCGAGGCGCAGAACAAAAACAAAACAAAACACCAAAACATATAAGCAGCAAAAGAGAAATATAGAATACAAAGACAATTATACAGATGAATAATCTAAGACATGTTACAAGCTAAGTGTATGTGGAGTTAAATAAATGAGTTTTCAGCAAGTTTTTAAACAATGGAAGAGAACTACAGCATCTAATAGGTAAAGTGTTCCAAACTTTAGGAGCACAAGCAGAAAAGGCACGATCGCCATATGACAAGGGATCTAATTCAACAAGAGGCGTGAACCAGTTAAAGATTTTAGTTCTCATTAAGAGTTACACGACGAGTACTGGTAATCATGACACCACCCCCCCCCCAGCCCCACCCCCTGCTTTGCCCACCTTCGGGAAAACTGCGTTTGAATCACATAATAAATGCACTAGTACGGACTTGGATTGAGTTACTGTACGTTAACAAACCACTGAAAGGCAAAGTATACCTTTGGTTGTTGGAACCTCTCGATTGGTTTAATCCTATATAAATGTAGATATATTGTATTTATAAACTAACATTTCAAAAGGTTGTAGGTTTTTTGTTTAGATATTGCCGAAAATCTGGAGCAGTTATATGTCCACACTGGAAGAATAATTCGTAATTGGAATACTCATCCTAAGAAAAATGTTCATGCAGAAACATTTCTTAGATTGAAATGTTTTTTAATCCCTCTCTCTCAAGCCATGTTCCTTTTATCACGTTATAAATTATCAACAGCTGCAGTGCTTCTTACACGTTCTTACCAGGTAAGTGTATGGTCGTAAATTTTTGGAGTGATTGCCAAAGATAAACCCTTCCTTTAAGCGCCCCTTTTCACTGAAGTTCTCACATGTTAAAGGGATGCGTTGCCTTGGAATGGGCGATTTGGGTTATAAGAAGCGTCTGAAAGCGTTTGTTACGTAATGAGTATGGTTGGCAAGATGTTTAAACAAATAAAATATACGAACCCACACAATAATATGCCTTGAAATTGTGTGGTTTTCCTTGAACTAACACGGTTCACCATTTTGAGTAGAACCAAATTTTTGACTCCACAAAATGGCGGACCGTGTCGGTTCAACAAGCAAAAGGAAAACCACGCAATGCTGAGGCATATTTATTGGATCATTATAATCTACGTTTAAAAACATTATTTCAACCAATATTCATTACAAAGCGAACGCCTTCGGACGCTTTCTATAGCCCAAATCGCCCAATCCAAGGCAACGTGTCCCTTTAATTGCATCATGGAGAAAGGCCGATTCACCTTCCTCCGTGATTGAACCATGATGGGTTCTTCCGGAGTTGAATGTCCTCTTCCAAAATAACATTGATGTATACAGTCCCTTCAACGGGTCACCAGGAGAAAGGAAGCTTTAAAAGCGAAAGTGAATCCACCCCCCCCCCCCCATTAGAAAAATAGAAAAATAAAGAAAGAAAGCATGGCCCCATTCGAGTAAAGTATACAGGATTTGTGATTATAGAGACAACAATGGTCTAACTCAGACTTTCCTGTCGGAAACTAAATGGAAGGTGTGAATGCCCGATTAGGGGCAATATTTTAAGAAACATTGTTCAACCTGTACTGACAGGCATGGATCCTTGTATGATTTTTATCTTATACACATGGAGTAGATGCTTCGGTTTCGAACCTCAAGTGAGTCACAGAAACAGGGGCAAGGGTCACTGACGACCACAAGGTCTATATAATGGGATTTAAATTTAGGGAGGTATGTTGAAATGATGGCGTTTCCACCTATTGGTAACCCCAAGAGCTTTAGATTTCAAGAAGCTTCTCACTCAGCACTGGATCTTCCAGTCAAGACCAAAATGTCTTACAATGTGAATAAAACAAAACATTTTTTTCACCAGACAGGTGTAAAAAAAAAAGTCTGAGTTCATGTTAAATCATAAAACATCTCAAGTCTACAGAAACCAAGCTAAAGTTTAGCTTCACACTTATTTAAAGGGGCACGTTGGTTTCGGGTTGACGCGCTTTGGGCTATAAAAAGCGTTTGTTTTGAAATGAATATGGTAGGAAACATAAGTATAATATAATGATTTACATAAATATCCCTTGAAATTGTATGGTTTGTGTGTAAGTTCATGACAGAACACAGTCTGCTATTTTCTATACCGAATGTTTGACTCCACAAAATTGCGGACCGTGTGTTCCACTTTTTGTGTTTAAAGAGGCAAAATTTATGATTTTTTTTAATCACCACTCACTAATTACAACGCACTCTAGGTGTTTTTGCGCATGATTGAATACATGTATGTGGCTACAGGGCCATTGTAGATTTGTCCTTTCCAGATATATAGGTAAAATAACGAGCAGAAATTGTCAAATGGATGTCAATGGTTGACTACCTATATTTTTTCAAAGGCAGATCTACGATGTCCATAATTCTCATGACATATTTCTCAGGCTGGGTTCCAAATTCCATGCTTCTATCATCAACGGCACAATCCTACCACCTGCAACATTGAAACATTGCATTGTGTTTGTTGTTTATGCATCGTGCTCTGATAACATGCATTTCTGCATGAGTCATTTCTATCAAAAGTGGTCGTGGCCTTTAAAAAACACACAATTATTAATTTGGGGGGAAATATAATAATCATTCAACAAAAGAAACGCGACTCAAGGTCAACATCATGTTCGATTATTCCAACGTACATAGGGAAACCGTTTAATATAATTGTCATATAATAGTCATTATTAAATAGCACCATTGAAATAAAATTTGATAAACTGGTTATAACAATCATGATTGCCTCGCAATATTTAACTTCAGCAGTCAAATCTGCCTCATCATTATAAATCATACACGTACAATGCAGAGGTACAATTTTATCTTTGTTTGTACATTTGAAAGCTCCGGATTTCAAGAACAACGTTTTGCAAATCATTGTTATGTCAACACACCCCGGGGCCAGGGTAGCTCGGGGGAAAAACACATCATGTGATGGTGTCTCCCCTGTCACGTGACATTCAAAACAAACACAAAACAATGAGAGACCAACAAATTATTGCCGGTTTGAACAAAAGTACTAGTTGCATCATTGTCACGTCAGAGTTTACTCAGTATGTCGTGATGTTGTTGTTTGCCCTTGGCAGATACACAAGACAAACATATCAATTACGAAATGCAACTGGTAAAAATGTTGCTACCGGTAGGATATGCGTACTGTATTTCAATCAAGATAAGGTACTATTATAAGTGTCATGAAATCGGCAAAAAAAAAATGCGTGTACTGATATGCTCAATGTCGCTGTGAATCAATAAAGTACACATTCCCGGTACTACTTTTTATATATTATATATAAATATAACTTTTTTTCCCCCAATTATATGCTAGAGGAACATTAGCTTACTTACATCATGGAGCTACATTGAATCAAAACAAGGTACACCGTTGGTCTTATTTCCTACAAATGTTATATCTATAGCCCAATTGCCTCAAGTCAAGAGAGATATGCAATTTACAAAAATAGAAAGAGTTTTTGTTTTGTTTTAGATTTTCACAAAAGTGAAAAAAAACTTTCACGAAATTGGACCTAAATTTTCACTTTGTCTTAAGGAGTTCATACACTACATGTACATTTCGTGGTTTAATAGTTTGAGTCATACCTTCGAGTTTTTAACTTTTAAATAAGAACGTGTACATTCAGATCAAAGACAAACAAGTGATAACCAACGACAAAATCAAGTTAATCTTAAGCTCTTTTGAGAAACCAATAACGTTTGACAACTGTCTCATATAAATCACATTCACACAAACACCTTCCGGGTCAGAATTCACCCGAATTCCTGACCACAGGGGCCTTGACCCATTTCTGGGTCAGGCTCCCCACTTTTTTTCATGCGACTTAAACTCAGAATCTTTGTCAGTTTGACCTGTTGAGTCATTTTTGACATAGATTCCGGGTCGCGATTTTTTTTCCCTGTAGCACACGTCGGCTATGGAGTCAACAGTTAAGGGATATATACATGTACGCTGTTCTTCCCTATCCCTTAACTGTTGACTCCATAGCCGACGTGTGCTGCAGAACATAAATTTGCCGGCCATGCCGATCAAGGTTTGAGGATTTGGTGAAAGGGTGTCCAAATTTGCTGGAAATTTAAAAACTGGGTGTCCAAATTGTTCACTTACAATACATTTACATGTAAATGACAGATAAAACAGGGTGTCCAAGTTTAAAACGGGGTGTCAAAAAGACCAACAGTCTCCCCTTTTTGCTAACGCTAGGATACTGATCCAGAAAAGGGTCAGCTCCCAAGAGACCCATAAACTGGGTCAATTCTGACCCGGAAGTTTTGAAAGAGTACCCACTTAAAGGCCCTGTACACTATTGGTAAGATCGAAAAACACAATGTTCACAGATTCACACATAACTTACATGATTTAAAGTAAGTAATGGTAGAAAGGGTTCCTTCAATATTTCTGCCTAAAATGCTATCGTTTCTGAGAAACGATAAAACAATAGTAATTATCGCGCGCGATAATTTGAAAAAAACAGAAAACACATAAGATCTCTTTTCACTATTTTCTCGTGACCTCGATGACCAATTGAGCTCAAACTTTCACAGGTTTGTTTGTTCATGCATATGTTTAATCACACAAATGTGGACACTGATTTTGAGCTGTTACCAAAAGTGTACAATACCTTTAATGCTATAAATGCCAAGCATACCCACTTAGTGATATTAATGCTAAGCATACAGAAACCATTTTCCCCGACTATTGGAAACTACAAATCTGCATTTTGTCAGTTTGTCTTGTTTAGGGGGCGTCACCTTTAATGACGCATTGTTCCTGACATTGGGTCATCAATGGTAACTCTGATAGTAGCAGCATTCAACCAATGGAAATATACATTTTTTCATAATTGCATAGATGATACTGAAATGTCTTCAATGCATGAGATTTTGTCTGCATACAAAATATCTACATAATATTATGTATTCAAATGATTACAATATTGAGTTGTACATAATAGAATTTGGGATTGACTGAAAATTGCATGTACAGGCTACGTGTTCATATAATTATGAAATCTGCGACCGTGTCAACTGATCACAATACCACAGTATAGGGGAAAGTTTCCTTCCTCCACGCTCGTACATGTACAAAATGTACATGATATTTATGTCATGGAGGAAGGAACTCTCCATGACTATATCAAACTGTAAACTGACAAGAACGGGATAAATCCGAAAGGTCGATAAATGCACATTTTGTTGAAATGCACGGCATGCTGAGCTCTAGACACCTGATGGGCTGTGGACTGCCCACATCTGGATCCAATTTAAACACACGAGGCCCTGGCTAGAGAACAAAATAACAATAAATATTTGGCTTGTTGGTTTATACACCGGTTCTACTAAACAATCATACTGCGCAAATTGTTTGGCTTTTTCACCATCTGAAAAAAGAATAAAATCGGCCCCATAAAAAAACGGCTCATAATTCCGCATATTATTTCCCATTTTTAAATATTTTACTTTTTAAGAAATAACCGTCTTAAGAATGTTAGAGCACACAATCGCTGCGGGAAAGAAAAAAAATATTGTAAAAACTTGTTAATGTTAGCAGACAAAAATGATTAATCATATCTATCTCAAATATGAAAGCACTCGGAACGACAGTATTAATCAACATAAGTACCTATTTCACTATTGTGTGTGTGTGACATAACAAAATCGCTTAGAAGTTAAAATATTCAATGTGCAATCCTAGACAGTGCATTAGAGTGGGACGATGCCCCTAACCTCTGCAACTTCCGTTCTAAACCAACCATGAATCTTTAAATAATTCACATTTCTTGTACATATGTATACAATATTATACAAAATCAAAGAAAATGAGCTTTGCACCTTTATCAGTGTGTGTGTCTAAACAAAACATGCAGCAGTTTCACAATTCATTTGTTTTTTTTAAGGGGGACTGGTAAATTTAAACGTGTCTTACAATATTATCAAATAATGATGACTAAAATATTCAGTAATAAACCATAATGGAAACTGATTGGGTAGATGTTTAAAGGCAGTGTATACTTTTGGTAATTGTCAAAGACCAGTATCCTAATACTTAGTGCATCCCAACATATGCATAAAATAACAAACTTGTGACTATTGGGACTCAATCGGTCATCGAAGTTACGAGAAAATAATGAAAGAAAACAAATATACCATTTTTGCATAGAAATGTGTGCTTTCAGATGCCTGAGAAAGGCTCAATTCCTGAAGCCTTTCTCAGATTCAAATCTTTTGGTGAAAAATTACCCCCTTTCTCTAAAATTACTTTTCTTCGAGAGGATCGTTTCTAACCACGTTTTATAATATCAACAGCTCTATAGTCCAGTGCTCTTTGCCTAGTAGGTTGTTATGGTCGTTAATTTTTGGAGTAATTACCAAAGGTACACCTCCCTTTAAATAGTTTTGGGTTGAACCAAGAAGATTGAAAATAAAATATAAAGAAGGAGTTCTGCAAGTTTTCCTTGCTAAAAAGGTAACCTGTGCTGTACATGGCAATATTCTTTGGTTCCGAAACCTAATTAAAAATACAATGTACAATTTTTAAACAGATAATTCTTTGACAGGTGAGCTAGTTTTGAAATGCTAAATTATTATTTTGTTGAACCACATTGTTCAGTGCATATTTAATCATGCAAATGACAGGCAACTGTTTGGCAAAAAAACAAAACGAAAACATGTTTAGCGTCCTGCCTTTTTGAAAAAAGGAAGGAGTGCTTTTTTTTCTTCAAAAATGATCGCCCTACACATTTTGCAAGACTACTTTTGGCCGGGCTATTTTACTGATGTTTGCCAGCTTTTTCTGTAGTTTTTTTTTCGGTGTTTAAGTCTTAGTTTTTTTTTATTTTTTTATTTCGTAAGATATCGTTAAAATGTATTCTTAAAAAAAAAGAGAAAAAAAGAAAGAAGGCGGCCTCTTAAAAGGAAGTTGGCGGGGACGCTAAACATGTTTTGGGTTCTTATTTTTTTGCCTTATCATCGTAACTAGGCCTATATGAATTGTGACAAACTAGTTGCGAAGAAAAACCACCAGTGGTTAGTCTGCTTTAAAGTTTGATGGCAACACCATAAACAATGTATAAGTCGTGGTCCATTATGCACCATATGGACGAACAAGCAGGTCAACAAGGACCTGCGGTTATTATATGAACTCGGATAATAGGTCCCTCTGTTCGAAGACAGGCAATACAACTCTTAATACTTAATAGTAATACCAGCTAAACTATTGTGGGATGTGACTTATAGCTTGGCCCTAGTAGGTATGACACTGGTCTTGCTGTCAACGCACAACGAGTGCATTGTGCACACTAACACATCACATAAGGTTATTGCAGAAAAACAAGGTCAACTTCTAGAAAGTAGATTGTTCGTACACAGGCGTGGAATTTCACATCTGAGGGGGCGTGGTATTTGTCATTTTTCTAAAGGTAACTCCAATACAGAAATAATAACAATATGGAGTTATTCCAATTGAATTTACACACACAAACAAAAATAATTTAAAGGGGCACCCAGACCAGACAGATTTGGCCTTTAATGAAATTCAAGGACTCCCCCAATGCGTGTGTGTGGTGTTGTGTGGCTCTGTTGAACTGGTCAACACAGTGCAACTACATAGTCTACTGTAGTCTTAAAGGAACATTACAGAATTGGTAAGAAAAAAACTTGTAAACTACACTTTTTGATCACAGATTTACATAAAACTTACACGGTCTAATGTTTATGATAGTAGAAAACATCCCTTGAAATATTTCTGTCTGAAATGCCATATTTGATGAGAAACGAATAAACTAATTTCCCGATTGGAGTTTATCGCTCAGTGAGCGTTTTATTCATTTGTTGAATCTATATGATTTCATGCAAATGTGTAATCGGTTTTTCACTATTTTCTTGTGACCCAGATGGCCGATCGATCTCAAACTTCTACAGGTTTGTTAGTGTATGTATATGGTGGATTACATAAAGTGCTCACACTGTCAGCAACTGTTTTGTTAGCAAAAACCAATTCTGTAATGTTCCTTTAAATGTACATGTAGGGTACACTTTTGGTAATTGTCAAAGCGAGTATCCTCACTTGGTGCATCCCAACATGATGCAAATTTTGGCTCAATTGATTATCAAAGTTGCAAGAAAAAACCACACCTCGTTGCATAGAATTGTGTGCTTTTAGAAGCCAGAGAAAGGCTTCATGCTTTGGACTTTCTCAGATTCAAATCTTTTGGTGAAAAAATAACCTTTTCTCTAAGTAAAACTACATTACTTCAAAGGGGGTCATTTCTAACAACAATTTTTACACTATCAAGAGCTTCCCAGTGCATTTTTACCAAGTAAGTTTTGATGGTCATTAAATTGTGGAGTAATTACCGAAAGTACACTCTGCCTTTAATTTGATCCTTGCTTGACATTGTACAACATCGGTTACTAGGGCAAGTCCAAGAAAAGGTCCTTTTTGTGATGCCATACCTACAAGCATGGAAGAAAAAAAAGCTTCAAGTGAAACACCATGTTTTGTTTTAGTTGCATCATCATCACATGGATTACTCATTTGGGGGGTGCTCCCCTCAGATGTCCAACATTAGAACAAAAAACACTAACATTTCAATTGCTTTTCAGAGGGCTCAACTTTCAGAATATCTGCGTGAACACTTGCATTCCAAATAACTTTTTACAAAACTAACTTCAGCTGTTGAACAGTAAATAAACACAGTACAAGATGGTTGCTACACTGCGTATTAAGTATCGTGCTCATTTACCAATTATTTCATTACCACACATCATACTAGTGTGATATTTTGTTTTATTATACCGCACTTTAATATAGATCCTTGTCATTTGATTGGTGGAACACGCGTCACGTGTCATACTTTTTTTTGCCATGCATTCTGTTCGGACACTCCAACATTTAATATAGGAGTTCTATATTGATAGATAAGACGCTTTGCATTTTAAGCCTACTGTATGCCTTGCGTGAACTAACAGATTTTTATTGAGTACCATATTAATTAATGTGTTACCCGTTATTAGCACAAGTGTACTGTAAGCTTAAAACCAAGATGTGTGTGGCTATGAATGCCATACAGTTTAGGCCAGCCGGTTTTAAACAGCTCCAGCTAATGAGCCGCTAAATACCTTCTACATGTAGTTTAATCAAATTTTACTCGTTCAAACTTTCCATCAGGCCCTATTTATTGTTGGAAAAAATAAAGAATTATATAAAAAACACCAAATGACAAGGATCTATGTGTGAGAGGTACCATAAAACAAACAATAGTAGAATATAATCCTCTGCGAAATCTGGCCTGGCGAAGCCTCTTGAAATGGAACAGTTCAGATTTCATCTTGCAAGTATATTCTGCTCTTGTACTCATGAATGCATTCAGTATTTGTATATAATGTGCACAGCCACGATCATGGGTACACATTTTTTCCTTGTCCATTTTATGAACAACAGTTTGAAAAACCACTGGTAGCAGTTATATCAATGTTATTTATATATCAATTAGCAATCGCCGTGTCAATGATGAATAAAAAAGTGCTTGAGTTTGTCGAATACAAGATCTGCAAAGAGTTACTCAATATTTATGTGTTGTTCATTTGGTGTCTTTGTAACAAAAAGTGTACCCATTATTGTGGCTGTGCACACATTTTTATATTACAAAAAAAACCAAAAAAACTAGCGGATGGAATGGATTGCTGTCAAAACCAGAGTTGTTTTTAATGCCTTCGAAATGTTATGTAAAAAGGCATGGATTAAATATTGCATTTATCACATTATAAAGTTAATTTACAAAACATTGGCGTAATGTCTACCTCCATCCATGATTAGAGCAACTCTGCTTGTCCCCCATTCCAGTTGGTGAACTTTGACCTCAGGTACGGTTCCATCTCCTCCCCAAGGTCCATAGTAATGTCCGGTCTATGACCCATGTTCTCATAAATGTTCTCCCCTTCCTCATCCTCATCTTGGACGTCATCTGGGCTTTGAGTTTGCGTCTTGAGGTCCGGTACTTCTGACTGTTGGATGGGGGCTGAAATTACTGGTTTAGGGCGTAGTTTGGGTTTAGGCTTGAGGGCAGGTTTGGATTTCTTTTTAGGTTTGGACTCTTCGTCGGTTTCTGGTTTAGTGGGATGGTCCCCCGTCTGCTGGTCTGGTTGCTGGTCCGCCTTCTTGATAGGTTTTGAGTACATCACTCCGATGTCACCAAAGTCATGCGTCATCCCGGCACACGATAGACGACCGACGACAGTGACGCGCGAGCCAGAGTCGTCAGTTGGTCGGACGGGCTGTCCACCAAACTCCTCCGACTCTCTTATATGCTCCACTATGGCATCTCTGGGAGTGAGGCAGATGGTGACCGGTCTGGGAGTCAACTGCAGCTTGGCAACGACGGCAGGAGGGATGGGCTTATCAGTCGTCTCAACGCGAAGGGGTTCGGTTTCGATCACTCGAGTCTCCGCGTCTTGCACGCTGGCGGTCGAAGTCTTCAAGTAACGCTTCCTCACGAAAAAAATTATGCCGATTATTATCAGCACAAGGAAGAGGGCGCAGCCGACAACGATGCCTGCGCTGATACCAGCCCCATCTTTTTGGCCATCGTTGAGCCTCGGTTTCATGTTCTTACCGCTCAAAAGGAGTTCCGAGACGAGAATGACAGCGCTTGCAGTTCCTTCCTCATTTATCTCGTTATTGGCATGGCACTTAACAATAGTTGCATTGTCGTCCGCCTTCACATTGACAATTCTCAAGACTTGGTTGTCTTTACGGACGACAACTTTGTATCCGGAAGACGAGATGTAATCTTCAGCCGCCAGACCAGCAACTGTCCACGTGTAATTGGTAATCGTAGGTATGCCCTGGCCAAAGCATGTGAACACAGCATCTTCTCCTATGCTTACCGGGGAGGATGTAATAGAAACATTGGTCGGCCGATGGAATGGTTTCAAACTGCATGTCCTGAGTTGGGGTGTGGCCGGTGTGTCTTCAACACACGTGAAGACTGCTCCATTGTCCGTCTCCGTCAGCTGAAGCTCGTACGTGGCCTTGGGTTGGGGGTCTTGCTCCACCCTTCCCGGTAGTATCTCGTGCCAACTCATCCAATCCAAACGGGGTATAGGGGTGCCCCCCGATGATACACAAGTCAATACAACACTCTGTCCTGGTTCAAGATATACCCCCATCGGTTCCATACTGCATAACGGGTAGCCCTCGTCTGGGGAAACATAAACAGTAATGGTTGCAATTCTGGACTCACCTAAATAGGCTTCCCCTTGAAAATAAACACAGCTATATCCACCAGCATCGGACACCCGAACATCCTGTACTTTGAGAAAATACTCCCCTATCGACGAGTCTCCTTCCACAGATAGCCTTTGCCACAGGCCCCCAGTGCGCGTCTGGTGGAACACCTGAGTTCCCTTGGTAAGGTACGCATCGGTCGGGTTGTGTCTGTACCAGTACACCGTGTACGGCGCCTGGCTTGGATCGTTGTTCACGGCGCAGCGGAGGACCACGGTCGACCCCGGGGTGGTGTTCAGATCCGTCGGATTCTCCCGAATGACAACACCGACGACCGAGTGAAAATCACCGTGCACGAAGAACATTATAACGACGAGCCATACCGACATCACAGATGCTGATGACAAAGCATTGAAGCGCTGCATCTTCGCGAAGGTTTTTAATGATAAAACCAGCAGGGCAGCTAGCTGCAGAGGAGAAAGGATCACAACACTCCACGTTGCACTCTAGTAAAACAGTGCAGAATCCTAGAGTTCTCGGTGGAAATTCAGTTTACGATTTCATGTTTACACGGTCTTAAGTGAGACCCTCGTTTGTAGTCGTTCTATTGTAGTTATTTCTGCTGGTTGACACTGCGCTCATTGTATCCTTTCAGAACAAATATTGACAGATGTTTTGTCAACATGCTATTTTCCCCCACTGAGCAATGCTAGAATACATGTACATGCCACTGCACATAACACACACACACACACGAAACACGCACATGCAATAATGCAAGTTAAAATACCCCACACACATGTACTGTGTACGTACACAACGACTGTTTATTGATACATTTTTTTAAATTATACATATTCAGTTCACGGGTACTCCACACTCAACACTCCGTACCGTTACAAACCGCCCGTCTGACGTGACGCATACCAGCTAGATCTCAAGTATGGAACAGCACACCGCAGACATGCTCATAGGCTTAATCACGGGCAGGTCAACACCCCCGAGATTAGGCAACTATATACAAACCCTCTGTTCTTTGCTCGAGGGTGCGGAAGGACCCACCATTCCTCCAGGGGTGGCCTCAGTGATTAGTGTCAGCTTGGATTTCGATAATCGAGGCGTGAATACAACGAGGTTTTGTCCTTCATTTTATGACAAAATGACAAGTTACTGATGATGGGAAGACGTAGAGTGTGCATGCAGAATTAAATTGTGCGGTGCGGGTGACTGAGGCTGGTCTTCACCCCACCCCTACCCTGCCCCAGCGTAACTAAGGGGGGGGGGGTACGCCGGTACGCCCACAATTAATGTCCGTGCCCCCCCCCATTTTGAAGTCTGGTCTTTTTAGATTAAAAACTGCCACAGTAAAATGCTTCATTTTACAACCTTCAATGTGATAAGTTCAATGTTGCCATTATACACGCAATGTATTTCTAATTACACTCACGTCAGATTACCTTAAAAATGGTAAATGGCACTACAAGAGCGCTGAAAAGGGTTCGTTAAAAACGCAAACCCAGCACTACAATTTTATTTGGCCAAAAATGCCCCCCCCCCCAAAAAGGTGTTGCACACCCTTTTGGCCCCCCCCCCCCCAAAATGCCTACCTCAACCCCCTACACTGTGTTGCCTAATTTAGGTATACTCGAGAAAATAATAATACCTTTTTTGCACAATGTTTGCCTTTCTGGCAAAAAGGATAACAATTTTACACTGGACCTTTTTTATTAAATTAAACAAATTTTGTCGACATTTGCGTGCGAACAAATAGAAACATAAGAGCGTTCAATGACCATATGACTAGCGGAAACCTACCGTTAAAATTATTATGCTAGAATTTTACACATACGGTGTAAGCATGGAGGTAGTTTTATTTGAAGTCCTCGACGGGCCTTGGGACCCCCCCCCCCCCATGTAAATTTGAACAGAAGATAAAAGTTGAGGAGTCAATGGATAATTGTCCCTCTTCTGTAAAAAAAAAAAAACAAAACTTGAAGACTTGTAAGTATTTGTAAAGGAATGTTTTGAATAATATTGCACAGTATGCTATGGGAGTTTGTTTGGTGGGGGTCCACCCTACAGGATGATGGTGTGCTGGGAACGAGAGAAATATTATGGATTGTGTAACTTTGAAAGACAGAGGGCGCGCTAACGGTCCACGGTGCACAGCTGCCGCGGTGAAATAAAAATGTTCTACTTTGGGTTTTGGTGTTAAACAGTGTGACAACTCTGAGCATGCTTGTTCATTATTACATCACTGTAATGCTTTCATAGTTAGCTTTGCCTTTGAATTACAACAATATTAGTTCCTTGTTGTAATATTCCAAAAAAGACCGTACTGCAGCGTAAGCCAAGTCTCGCACGTCATTCCAACATTATTATTATATTAATTATAAAAATAGAGTTTTAAACTTAATAATAATATATTGAGTTATTTGTGGCCTATGAATTGAGACCTTTTTTTTTTTGAGACCCCGGCTACCTACAGACATTTAGACATAATTGAATGTGTCCTAAGCTTGTTATACGTACTGGGATGTTCGAGTTTGAACTTATGAAACTATACTGATAACGGCGTACATCCTGCCAGACATTGGCTAGGGTGTGCAGATAACCATGACGTCACCAGGGTACATACTGAGGTAAGAACAGAACCATGCAGTCACTTAGAAACAACACATGGTTAGACATATGGCTTCGGTTACCATCGGCTATTTTAGCCGAAGCGTAAAATTCTCCCGAATACGAGCAGAGTTTACTGCTCGAAACGTCGAGACCATTATCACCGGCTCTTTTCAGTGCAAAAACTCCCCCAAAAGAGATTTACATGACAGGCAAATCGCAAGTTTTACACTGTACTAAGTCACTTTATTGTTTTTTGGATCATACCGTATCCCGTTGTTTTAGGCTAATGTGCTTAAAGCCCACTTGGAATGCGATATTTTACACAGTGAGCTGTATACTGGTCGAACAGAAACTTTCCATTAAAATTTCAAGACAAAATGGAGGCGTGATAAACTTAAAGGGACACATGATTATCTTCAAACTTTTGTATGGCCACTTTCTGCAATCTTCAGACCGGAAATCACACGGCAAGTGGGAATACTCCGAATGCTCCACAAGAAGCATGTTTATCGGGATGTGTGTACACAGAGCTGTCCAAGAGAGAAACACAAAGTATGTGCACAGTATTAATTGCCTTCCAATCTCGCAACATTGTTGCTGTTTGGAATTGCCCCTTATCCTTTTCACGAGTTGTTCATGCAAAAAACTCCTACAGTGTTTCGTGTTATAAAGTTAGTATTGATTGTAAAAAAAAAAACACATGTGTCTCTTTACATACAACCAACGGAACATACGCTCCGCCATTTGGTGGAGTCAAGGTTTTAGTGCAAAATAGTGATTGTGTTCTGTCATGAAATTACACAAAAACAACAGCACACCAAAAAGGGATATTAGTCTATCTGAATAATTATATTCTACTTTTCAAATATCTTTCCAACATATTCATTTCAAAACGAACGCTTTTTATAGTCCAAAAGCGCGCAATCCGAAGGCCCCCCCCCCCTCTTATAGTATGTATCAACCTCGACCCCATGGTTTACTTTACTTCCAACCATGTTTACAATAGTAAACCCTGGGAGGGAAACTCCTTACTCGGACCGTGATTGGACAAAACCAAATGTTAACCTTTGTCAAAACAGCCGGCCGGCAACCAATGTACAAACAGGCTATTAAATCTGATACCGGACCACGAGACCATGACGAATATGTGAATTTCGAAAAGCAGCCAGACTAATCTAATTTGCATACGTATCCAAAAATTTTGGACATGCAAATGATCCAATACCAGGGTGAGAGAGCGGTCAACCTCGTACTGCTCGACACACCCTGGGGACGAGGTTGTGTACGTATAGTCCCGTCGTTTCGCATACTCCGCTCGTCTTTAGGAGAATCCAAAAAAGCAAATACCTCCCACTTTCACGTTCAACCTGACCCAGAAATGGGTCATAACCCAACTTGGACCTGGAATCTGGGTCAATTCTGACCCGGAAGTGTTTAGAGTGTATTTCACACACCCCGACAAAGCATTATTCACATATACCATTATTTTGTTGTTTATCTGGAACCGTGACGGTCTAATTTGACGACGCTTTTTTGAAGTGAGTACTCGTGTGCGCATGGCGGCCGGGGGTACATTAATCCAAATCGTTTTGATCTCTCGAAAACAGTTTGTCCACCTTATAATGTAGATACAGGTTAGCTTAGAAATAATTGAAACCAATAAAACTGACTATCACATGATGTCCTTGGGGGGGGGGTGGTTGTTAACTAAGAAAAATTGCCTTAGGCCTAGAGCGGGAATTGAACCTGCGACTACGGATTAACGTGCCGGCACCAACTGAGCTTAGCCAAAATGTTGGCGGTCTCCCCATTTGGTCAATATCTTTGCTCGGGATGCCAGTCCAATTCAACCTGTACCCTTTTTTATTTATATATAAATAATGTCCACATTGCTGATACTATAGCAAAATGTTTGTTCTTAACTAAGTCTCAGTTTGACCAGGGCGTGAGCACAATATTGTCTCGCCTGAAACAAAGGTCATAGTAGGGACAGACAAACATAAAATCTTTGACTTGTTCGGGAAATTTTTGAGTATAAAATTAAAACTAGATTCCATTACTGTGTGTTGCACTTAGAGCTCAGAAAAGAGGATTAAATTAAAAAAGCGGTCTTAAAACATGTACTGCTTTTCTTGTTTTCTTCTTAATCTATAGCATTATTTTTGTCATTGTTTATTTCTTTGGATGACATTTTTATTTACATACAAAGTGCAAACTTTTGTTTTCGAATTGTTTATATGTTTACATACTCATTTTAGTGTCATGCAACGCTTAACAATAAACAAGTAATTAACAATAAATGCATATTTTAACAATACCCATTTTCTAAGTCACATCGATTATCATATCATATCATAATGAAGCACGCGATGTGTACTTGTAGTGAATAAAAAAATAAAATTAATTTAATATCGCTGCTTCTCAGCCTTTGCTTATTTAAGTTTAACCCCATAATAAAGGCATGTGCCATTAATTAGAGCAAATGCTGTTAGAGGAACATTACAGAATTGGTAAGAAAAAACTTGTAAAATATACTTTTGATCACAGATTTACACCAAACTTACACGGTCTAATGATGATGATAGTAGAAAACATCCCTTGAAAAATATTTCTGTCTGAAATGTCATATTTGATGAGAAATGAATAAACTAATTTTCCGATTGGAGTTTATCGCTCAGTGAGCGTTTTATTCATTTGTTGAATCTATATGATTTCATGCAAATGTGTAATCGGTTTTTCACTATTTTCTCGTGACCAAGATGGCCGATCGATCTCAAACTTCTACAGGTTTGTCAGTTTATGTATATGGTGGGTTACATAAAGTGCTTACACTGCCAGCAACTGTTTTGTTAGCAAAAAAACAATTCTGTAATGTTCCTTTTAACTTTCGCCAGTTCTTCAAAAGTGCAATGACTTGGGGGAGCCAATCTCCCCGGTGTCCTAGACAGGACCGAGTCCAAAATATAAAGACGGGGACCAGGTCCCCCAAAAGGGTTTTTTGTTGTGGTTTTTTGGTTAGTACAATATCCCATGTCAATCACAGACATACCAGATCAAACCCTCTGAACATTGGAGCAATATGTTCTCGTCACTTATTAAAACAATTACTTATAAACAAATCACAAATTAAGGCTCAAATCATTTTATACAATAGCTGGGCATGTAAAGAAGCCACTTACAATGTGAGAGAATTATTAGCAAATGCACATAAAAACTATTTGTGGTGTAATTTGGATGGTGTGGAGATAAACATTGGAACCTTCGAGCGTTGGAATATTAGTCTGGCGTGCCACGCCCGTACATGTATTCTACCTAATGCCAACCATGGTGTACATGTTGGTCCAAAAGACAACAACCTAAGCTCACAGTTCCACACATGAGTTAGCTACACATTAAAATAATTGTGACGATCATGACGAGCGAAAATTCCAAGTGCTTGAAATTTTGCACAAAAGTAAGAACTTCTTACTTTTGAGAATTAAAAAAAAATGGCTATAAAAAATTTACTATGTTCTGTGTTTTTACTTTTGCTAAATCATGGCTATAAACAAAGTGTTTTTCTATTTCGTGACTCAAACACGTCACATTTTTACAAAAGTATTGACCAACAAGATTAAATTTATATAATTTTTTCCTTCTTTTTTTACAGGCTAATCTTTAAATAGTTTTTCAATTTATTTATGGAAAGCAGTTTATTTTTTATTATTTTTGCACTGCAGTGACAGGTTCAGTAGACAAAACAAAAAAAACGTTTTGGTGATAAATCGACAGTTTGGGTACAATTTTTTTTCCGAATGGAATAATCAAAGATTTTACGATCAATTTTAGCGCTTCGGGGTTTGAGTGTTTGAAATGAACGATCAATCCAAGCCGAATCATGATAAAGAGACAATCAGCTTTACACAGTCACTCTAAATATCACAACAGACCTGCCGCTGTACACCTGTTCCGTGCACAGCGATTGGATTTACAAATAATGTAATAATGTCTCAATCTTCATTTGTAGAATGACACCACTTGATTGTCCTTTGTACCTGCTTAGCACGCCCTCAACGTCAACAGTAAACGAAATGTACTCTTTGGGCAAAACATAGTGCCGGATTGATCAATGTGTTGAGATTTAGAAATGTGCACACTACAGTCAATGTCGTGCATGTAATATCGCACAGTTGACTCTCATTGACATTCAGATGTTGAGTTCTCAGTATTTCACGCGTAAGGATTATGATTTCATTGACTTTGTACACTTAAATCGTCCAGCTCTCGTCGCAGCCTGAACCCTGGCTGTCCAAATAAGTTCTTAAAGTCACTCTACATTGCTTGGGATCGTCTGATCTGAGCATACTCGGTTTTATCGTCGTCGTCGTTGACGTCATTCTTCTTTGACGGGAAGCCCGTCCAGTCCAGATCGGCATAGACAAGGTTCAGCAGACTGCTCGCCTCACTCTTTCGTTTGTCCTGGTCAACAGAGGGCGGGGAGTCCCTCCTCAGGCACATTGTGTTCTCGTAGATGGACTCTCGCTTTCCAGTGTTCACAGCTGCCGCCTCTTCCTGGAGTCTCACCCCGATTTCGGTGTTCTCGTAGACCGACTCCGTCGCGCGAAACTTCCTGGGACTCGGCGTGGGGACGTCGTCATGGTCAAAGGTTGAAGTAGGCACAGCGTTGAAAAACGCCGAGTATCTCTTGGCCGTACTTGTGACTTCCAACGCGGGCACATTGTCGGTTTTCTCAGTTGCTCGCTGCTCGGTGACGTTTGGCATGGACGCTTTCCTCTTCCTCCAGCTAAAAGAACTCCGCTTAAACATGGAGGAACAGTGGCTCTTGGAACGGATCGTGGACGCCAGCTGTTCGAGGAAGTCGGGATGGACAAAGGACTGCCGTCTCGCTGGCTTCAGGGATTTAACACTGCTGGTTTTAGGTTTCCCCGCATGGTTGAGATTGGGGTTGTCCTGGCTGGATTCGCCGCGTTCCTGCTTCATGTTATTTGGTACGACGACTATGTCCAGTTTATCGATACGCCCTCTGCTGTTCACTCGAAGGTTCTTCTTTTTCACTGCCGGTTTCTCCGTCTTCTCGATCACTTTGATTTTGATCAGAACTGCGATCAACACCACGACGACGATGATGAGGATTGTGAAGCCGACAGCTGCACCGGCAGTAAACCCTCCCGAGCCTTTGGGCCCAGGCTGAAGGACCGAGTCAGACGAGAGTGGGTCTGTGGTTATGTCTTGCTGCGTTGAAGTACCCAGCGTCCCTGGTCCTGGGGTTGTTTCCTTGGAGCTTCCGGGCTTTGACGACGGCACTGAGGGATTATCCTCACCTTTCTGAACAGTCTGTGTCCGTATGATACCGGATCCAGGACTTTGAGTTTGAATCCGTCTGGGAGTCGTTCGAATAGAAGATGTGTGTACAGTCACGTGGTCCGTCACCTGTCTCGTGGGAGCTTCGTCTCTGGTAATCCCCGGTGTCACTTGATCGCGCGAATTGGGCTCAGGATAAGCCGGATGCGGCTTTGGGGTAATCTGATCCGGCGGAATGGCATCATCTGGATTAAGTATTGGTTGGACGGGATCGGGTGGATTATTTGGTATTTTTTCACGTGGATTGGGCCCCTGCACTTTCGGCTCCACGGGATTAGGTATCGGCGGGAGCGTGTTGCTGGGAACAGGCATCAGCGTAACTGGTGGATGGGGCTGTACAGCGGTAGGGTTGCCCTGGCAGTGGTGGTTGCTAACCGCTCAGCCGACACCCGCAACGTCGCCTCGTCGATTCCCTTCATTTCCAGAGGATTTCGTGCCACGCACCGTACCGGCAGATTGTCATCCGCTTGGGTAATGTTCGTAATCAGCAAGGACGCACCTTCTTTGGCCACGACAAATCGTCCCCTGGTCCTGGTCACTCTCGCGATGTCCTTCCCTCGCCCCACGAGCCAACGGTATCGAATGGAGAAGGGAACGCTGGTGGCGAGACAGAAGAACTCTGCCGTGTTGCCCACTGTAACCATCTGAGGAGACATGATGGACACGTGAGTGGGAACTTCGAACGGGACAACTGAGCAACTCCTGGTGTAACCCGTTTGTGGTGATGCCGAGGAACAGGTGAACGTTACGTTGTTGTCCCAGCCAGTCAGAAGCCTCCTCAAGTAAGCACCCGTGTGAAGGTGGCTGGAATTTCGGTGGATCGGCCCGACCGGCACGTCGGCGCGGTGCCAGGACAGCGTGGCCGGCGGGACTCCTCCAGCGGAAACGCAGGAAAATGTTGCGTACTGCCCGGGTTTCGGCTCGGCCGGCGCAACGGAACACCTGGGATACCCCTCACTGGGTGGGACGGAATCCCGCACGACTAGCCTCGCCGAGGATCGCTTCGTTGAACCGCCGGCTTCCAACGCGATGCATCGGTACTCGCCCGCGTCTTCTGCCGTTGCTGACGAGATGTGCAGGTTGAATTCTCCGTCCACCACATTCCCGTTCATGCTGTACCTGCTACGCTTGTTGACATCCAGGGCAGAGTAAAGTGTCCTGTCGATGCTGATAAACTCGAGAGAGTTTTGCGGATTTGTCCAAGCCCAGTAGATGTGCTGAATGTTACCAGTGATGGTGCATCGGAACGTGTGCGACTCGCCCGCAGTCACCGCTGCATCGGACGGTACCTCGCGGAACACGGCTGCGTCTCCTCCCGGTAAACCACACAACAGAGCACCGATTAAAACGAACCAACAATCCATCGTTTGATTCGTTTTGGTGTGTATCACCCAACGGTTGCCGCGCTTCAACTCCAGTAGCACAACAAAGTGCCAAGCCGGGATGGGTTACGTTTTTTTTGGCGTGGCAAACAAATATGGCGCCTACATCATGTTCGATGCTGTATATTGCGCAGTCTATATCGTGTATACAGGCATTCGTTAATATCAAGTGACTTGCGAGCTCCAAGCTCAGCCCTCGATGATGGGTGAGTCATGCCTGAATTTTCTCGGTCCACCCTAAGGGATAGGTGATATATTGTACCACTTATGGGGGAACCTTAGCGAAGTTAATTCGTACATCCTTCATGGCTATGATCATGCTTTAAACAAGTGACAAATATGTACGTCAATGCATCTCTAATAATAGTTAACGGGAAGGGGGAACAAACATATCTCATGAAAGGCAAGGAGGGGAGAAAAGAGGCCACGTCAGGCCAAAAGAGAGGAAAAACATGTTAAGCGTCCTCGCCCGCTTCATTTATTTGTTTTTCCAAAACAAGGACGATAAATTTTAACAATCTCTGACGAAAACAATACATTTTAAAATAAATAAGATCGTATTTTTAGACTTCATAAGCACACCGACAAAACACACTGAAAAAAAACTGGCAACTATCTTGAAAAATAGCCCGACCGGTTGTCTTGAAAATTGTGTCGGGCGGCTATTTTTTGAAGAAAAAAAAAAAAAATCTTCCTTCCTTTTTTTTTGCAAAAAGGCAGGACGCTAAACGTTTTTTATTTTTTGTCTTTACCTTATGCACAGCGTTTCGGGATCAACCTTGCAATTTGGAACAGGTGGACGAGGAACGGGATGGCAGTGTTTAGTTGCCGTAGTAGGAAAAAGACAACAACTTGGAAATCCGAATGAGGACACTTAATTAGCACAAGTTAATACCCATTATTTAAAGAAGTTTCAAAAGCTGTCATTTAAATGCATAACAAAATACTTGAGTAGACGAGACGCTGACCTTGATACGCATGCGCATTATGGGGACACTTCGGTTAAGGGCCGGGCAGATGGATTGATTTACATAGATAAAAACGCACCAATTTCTAATAACATTAGTATTGCTTCCTCTGTTCCATTGTTTTTCCTTCTTGGTGTGCCCGAATGTTCCCTACTGTTTTGCCAGAAATCGGGAGGGCAGTTGCCCCAAGCACCCCGGGCATGGGTTGTCCGCCTGGTAGATTTAGAACAATATTTTGAATTCGGTTGATGAACTCAAGCGCATTGTCATTTTAATATATTCATAGTTACCCCCCCCGTAACCCCCCTCCCCAAGCCCAACCTTTTTATTATTAAAGGTTGTGAACACATAGTTTTCAGTGAAATGTCTTTCAGACAATGTAAGGTTTTAACACAATAGGTGAACGATGAGAGTCCATAATGACGTCATTTGAGCAGTGCGCCCTCGTGGTATTCTATGTTATTCGTGCCAACTTGTGTACTGTCTGCCGATCCGTTATACCAATCCCCCGATTCCCCCACCAATAATCTCCACCAACAAGCAGACAGATGACAACAACGATGGTGACGGCGTAAGTGAGTCTGACTGCTATAGATCATTTATTATACATTGAATCAAGCCGTGGCATCGAAGCTGGTACTATGTGAATCTTGGATTTAGGGGTAAGACGGTCCTAGAACTATACAATTGACAGAATTAGTGAAAGTTGACACAATATTTGTTCTTATTGATCATGTCGTGCCGGAGCAATTACATTTCACAATTTTCAAGATGGCGACGGCGGCCATCTTGGATTTAGAGGTCAGGATGATCCCCAAACTCAATTACCATTCAAGTGCACTTGTAATGCCGGAAATAGTGGAACATGACACTACCCTATTTGTATATAGCTCTTCTGGTGCCAGAGCTACCACATTTCATAATTTTCAAGATGGCGACGGCGGCCATCTTGAATTGAGAGGTGATGGTGACGGCGGCCATCTTGGATTTAGAGGTCAGGATGATGCCCAAACTCTACAATTACCATTCCAGTGGATTTGTAATGCCATAAAGGACATTTCTTTTGACAGTCTAGGTCATCTGGGGTCGATTTCACAAAACTCTTCCTAACTTAGGACTAGTCCTGGGCAATGCCAAGAGATAGGACTAGTCCTAAGTTAGGATCAGTACTTAGGACTAGTCCTATCTCTTAGCATTGCCTAGGACTAGTCCCAAGTTAGGAAGAGTTTTGTGAAATCGACCCCTGGTGCCAGAGCTTCTACAAGTTATGGTTTTTCAAGATGGCGTCGGCGGCCAATTTTAATATTGCGCTTTAAAAAAAATTCCCGTCACAAATCAGACGCACATTGAAGCTAATTTTCCTTTTAAATGGTTCCTGAAGTCCAATCCGAACGTAAAAAGGTCAGAAAATGGCCACGGAATCCTACGGCATGACAATACTAATCACAGGTGACTTTTATTGTATCTTTACTTGACAATTTTGCCTATAAATCAGCATTAAATTGACAAAAACCAAACAATGACCATACCTCTAACAGAGAATTCGTAACGAAAATACTGTTGCTATCTCGATCTCAATGACGTTTACCGTCAAGATAGGAGTTGAGGATAGTCCGGGGCACTGTGAACATACTGGTATCGTTTACAATGCGGGATATTGGCCTATAGACCAGAATGCTAAGTCACAGCATGTTATTCATAATCGCTGGCTAGAAAAACCCTCCAGGGGAAGGAACAACGGAATTGTTTAAATCAATACGTCATTTCACCTGATCATGACTAAAAGTTTATCGGTTCAATCGGCCAATGTTACACAAACTGCCAGGCAATGGCAGTAATGTTTAAAACACTGGGGTAAAATAAGCCATCACCGTAAACAAGTATTATTAAACACACTATGTTTATATATTTTGTCTTATTTCAAAGTGTTTTTGTCTACAATAAATGATAACACGTGCAAATCACCCCAGTTAAGCCCTGTATACCCAATCGCAATTATTCGATTGACCAAAATACGAGGGTCGATTTGAACCGAAGTCCAGGGGACTTGGACCATTTCTGGGTCAGGCTGACCCGGAACCTGGTTGAAACTGGGATTTCAGCTCGGATCTTGCGTTAGTTTGGCGCAATTCTGGTTCAATTTGGAACAATCTCAGGACCAGGCTGACCCACGAACTTGGGTGAACTAACACAGACCGCCATTATGTGGAGTCAAAAAAACTTGGTTCTATAAAATGGCAGACCGTGTCAGTTCACGAAGTATAAGGAAAGTCACACAATTTCGAGCGATCTACGGTGTGAATCATTATCTTCTACTTTAAAAAAAAACATCTTTCCAACCAAATTCATTTCATAACAAACGCTTGTATTATAGCCCAAAGTGCCAAAATCCGAAGGCAACGTGTCCCTATTCAGATATTATACCCCGAAGAAGAAATTTTATTAAAAGCAAATCAAAAATGTTGATAATATAAACGGGGGGGGGGGGTATGAGGGCATTGTCTTGAACCCAAGGCTTGCTGTGAGATACCAGGACAAACACAAACTTATCAACGGAAACAATTAGAACACAAGGACAGTTTGCACCAAAACACTTAGATCAGCACCACATAATTATGCGTTGGCCTATATACACTGCTGGTTATACTAATAATAAAGAGTTGTGATGCGTCGTCAATGGCACCATACCAAACTATGACTGAGTCATAATGTTATACCACGCTCCACGAAAATCTTGGGGCCCCTCAAACAGTTTTGAACACCAAAGGTTGAGTTGTTGACTTTCAACCTGGTTCGTTCTGGTTACAATAGGTCCCGAAAACTTGTTTATATTTTGCCCACAAGCGTAGGGGGGCCTTTTTTGTCAAGATGTAATCTGGCCTGTTGATTGTATAGGCATAGATCAAAAATTCATCAATTCTAAGAGTTGATATAGAGTTTAAGAGTTGATACAGAAGAAAGAAAATAATTTATCACCAAGTATTTTCGATTTTGTTTCACGCTGCTCAAATACTTTTTTGTGTGCTTTTGAACATATAGTGTTTTAGCTTTGATTGCCACAGGGACCGTATTTTTTAAGTAGTGTGGTTCACTGGAGGATCACCACGGGAAATCGTGAAGCTAAGCCACCGCGAATGCTGCGGATATTACTAATCGTGCTGTTTCATGCCTGGCCTACCGAGCTATCACCGCAGACGATCATACGAACTTGAACTGCCCGTTTTTGGCGGGAAGTTGCAATTGCTCCCTTCATAATAACATACAGTTACCACAGTCAAAAGTTTGTCTCGCTTCGGATGGCCGTGATGACTAATGGATAAACCGAGGGATACTGTCTTTTCAGTGTTTTTGCTGGAGAGAAATGGACATATTTATGACCGTACAAGATGGACAGAAGGGTAAACGACTAAAACGTACAAGTAACAACCGGCCCGGAGTGCAAAATGTACTGGCAACTCACACGTAAACGCCAGACGGTCTTCATACATACATCAAATAGGAAGGCTTTTTCTCTTAACCCTGAAAAACATCCTGGTCGAAACGTCGATTTATTATTCTAGCGGGTATTTTCAGTACCAGAGCACACGACCTTATCGAATTTGTATTTTTTTTACCTCAAATCATAGTTTTCAGGTTATACCATTGTGCTGTTCCCATTTTTGAGCTATCATTCATGAGTCGAATAAGTAACCATTACAAACAAGCGGGAAACCGTTTAGGTCTCACCCCTTACTCGTTTTTAAATAAAATGTCGTAGAATGAGACAAACTTAAATATTGCTAGACGGGTGTGTCCTCCATACGGTATTTTCTCGTAATGCTGACAGCTATACGTAATGGGCACCAGGTAATTGTTAATTAAGTTAACTCTCCAACAATGACTACAGAAGGTACCACCATAGGTGTTGCGAATCCACTTCCCAAAGGCATCTATGTTTTATGAATCACACTAGAATGAAACCACTGATATGATGTGACGGGAGAGCTGCGCCCGTTCGACATGATTGTCTATAGCTAGACTGGTCCCCTGTCTTTATCCGCAAGGTTAAAGACAGGCACTGGTCTTACAGCCCCAATGATTTCATTGGATAAACATGCAGTAACTGGTAGGAAGATATGCGCATGCTTTCCATATCTGTGTTATCATTGGTCAGCTCTCCGAAGTGACGTAGTTTGTCAGCTACCCACTTTCGATCGTCTGCTGCATGCCTGTTTGCATAATGTTCGAATGTAATGTTGATTAAAGTATGTGTTGTTTTATTCAGTGTGAAATGTGTGTGCGTGTGTAGTAATATACTGCGATTCTCCGTCTGTGTGAAAGGGAGGTCAAAGGTACATCTGGCAGGATCCTGACAGGCGTTCAAGGCCGGTATTTGGCGTTATTCACAGGCCTCTAAATGTAACGACAGATGTTCAGGCTATTGTCTAGCCCAGTTTAAACTCTTGGGGGCGCACTTTGCAAATATAATACATTATGGATGTTTCACTATAGTCGTTAGACATTGGGTAGCCTACGTCTTGAGAACAAACCATAGAGCTATATATATTGACTAGAGCGCTAACACCCCGTTATACACGCACTAAGGTTTTGAAGCCGTGATGGGCGCATCCATGTTTATGTACAAACCAATACAAAAGCTTAAAATTTTGTACGACAATTGTACGGCTATTTGCATGATAAAGCGTTTGTTCCTTTATATGCGTCATCAAACCAAATATGCAGCAAATGAGAACGCACAATCTACTAATGAGCGTACAAACTGCGAGCGTCATGTGCGTCATGTTTAACATGTGCGTTTGCGCGTATACGTTTTTTTTTTTTTTAGTTCGTCATTCTTGCCGGCATATTGTGTATCCTTGAAGCAAATTTCGTTTTTTTCCCCTTGACATCTTGAAGCATTGAATCCTCCCAAACAAGGCTTTAGTTCGACTCAGCATTTTTCCTAAGACGTAAGTAACAACATCAGAGAATCACCTACTACATATTTTTTTAAGACATCACTAAAATCACCTGTTTACAAGAGCAATGATCGTTAGATTAAATATGGCGCGTACGTAAGCGCGCACGCCGAATGCAAAATTTTCGCGGCCATGTGTGCTCTCTTAAAATTAAAATCGTTCCGTAGTCACGCAACACATCAAACATGTCTGCGCCCAGGGTGGCTTCTAAACTCAGAGCAAGTTAGCGCTCTAGTCAATATATATAGCTCTATGAAACAAACCTACAAAAGCTGGTGTACGTTGAGCTACATTAACAATAAACACAAGAAAGAAGTAAAAGACCATCAACTTGTTGAGCATCTTCACAGTTTGTTGTGAAGGGTCAGATCTCGCATCCTCGCCCCACGGTGTGTGCAGTCATCACGCATAGCTTGCGAATTGTAGACTTGGGCAAAACAAGGATTGCTCCCCAAATTAAATTGAAACCACGTTTTGCAAAACATGGGCGCATGTGAATGCACTATAATACTTCCAGTGGCACTAAACGAGCTTCCGTGCGTACTTGTAACTGTGATGATAAAATTATCATGATCTGCACTTCTGATCCAAGTTTGCTGTATTTCTCCCCAATCCCCATGCATGGCACGAACTACCAACATAAGTTCGCATTCAACTTGAGTGGCTATGGTTAAACCTATACACTTTGCCGTTTGAGGCAATAATAGCAACTTTGAGCATTATTCTTCACACATTAAGCCTTAGGACCTAACAGTGTGGTGGGTTTGAACTTTCATTTAAATCTGCGGAACTCATTTTGTATTTCTGAGGGCTTGATCTGGCCCATTAGATGAGAACCATTCACCCAAATGGAGAGTACATAATATTAAATGCTTGTTTGTCAAGGTGTACTTGTCACGATGTACTTTACAACAAAATAGGCCTAGTGCTCAACCGCCCCGAGGTTTCGTAAAAAAAAACCTACATAGGATTGGACGTTGCATGCTCTTCGGGTAAAACTAACCCTGTAAGAATGATGTCATAAAGCCACGTGGGATGTTTCTTATTAAACACTTCGAACAAAACTTGGGAATGGGACTGAATTATTTCACCAAAAGTAACACACACTTGTTATGTTTCTTAACCTAAGATTTCTGTGCCTGTGTGTATCAACTCAACTTTGTTGTCGTGCACTCTGACCCTGACGGGAGAATGATTGTATACCAATAAACTGTGCACGTTCCGGTGACGCCATTGTGCTATGCCACTCTCGCATTAAACATACAATAGCATTTTCTTCCATAACCCATTCAGGAAGCGCTGCGGTGGCCATACCCGGAAATCAAGTGGTCTCCATTCTGCCCAATGTAGTGCTACTTATGGGGGCAGCCATATCATCATAAGTATTGTTGCCTCAGTATTTTCATAACAAATTTGAGGCAGGTTCCCTAGTTTATCCCTACTTGGTAGTACAGTTCATTCTATGTGACCGTTATCATCATCACAAGCTACAACGAAAACAGTTCTAGTCTGTGCCTCCATGATCTGCACATCTAGCTGCGAGCGCCTAAATCCTCCATCCCGTTTGCTGGGAGATGTACACAGCACTACACCACTACCATCCTGTGCCACTTTGTGATTTTCTGCAACCCGCCGGCACTCCAGAGCCATTTGACTTAACTTGACAATATTGAGATGTCACCGATGCTCACGATGGTGTGGTAAATCCATTATTAAAATACGGTTGTGTTGGACATGGGCTATGGGCCGAGCGGATATTGTGCTGGTAATTTCCGTTTCTCCGCAATGCAATTTGGTTAACCAAAGCAGCACCGGCTCTCGGATGTGATTTTTTCATACTGCAGTATATCATCGCAACAAGATACTTTTATTCGTCAGACAGAACGAGAATTGAGCGTCCATCGTGCAGTCGTGCAGGCTAAACATTCAGAGATATTTCATTTTGGGGATAAAAAGACCTCAACGTTGACGTTGTCCATCATGTTTCGTGTGTTGACTGTGATTGCTCTCTTCGCGAGCACCGCAGCGGAGTTTCTGACCGATCCCAAAGTGTCACCGTGCATGAGGGGCAAGATATCACGTTGAGCTGTAGATCTAGTTTATACGACATCGGGCAATCATGCACCACGTACAGCTTCTATTGGATAATTCACAATAGGTTTTTGACTGATACATACCTTAATGATTATTGCTTCACGGTTTATGATAAATTTAGCAACAGGATGACCATCTCGAAGAATGATGGGGATTTCTCTCTTACAATCAGACAAGTTAATTTGGATGACTCCGGTAACTACTATTGCTATGTAAGTGGTACCCGTAGCTTTGGATCAACCTGGGCTAACTTGGTGGTTCTTCGTGAACCTCCATCTTGTGACGTCATCCCCAGTTTCCCCACTGTTGGTACATCAGCTCAGCTGAGGTGTCAACTCTCTGAGAGAGACCCGGCTAGCCTCCTGACATGGATCGATGCAGACTCCGGCACCGTGGTCGACTCCGGATCCGCGGAACCTACCGATCCGAGAAGTTTAAACATCGCTGACATCCTGGTGGGCGAACTCGACAACTACAGGGAGTTCGCTTGTGTGGCCGGACCGGACCTGGTCAACGGAGCCAGATGCGTGATCACCCCGCTGCAAGTACAGACAATTGTGCTTATTTCTCCCAGCCTCACCGTAACCGTTTTGGAGGGACAAGTCGCATCATTCACGTGTACTTCCGAGTCAATCTCGAGTGCTGACGAGTTTAGATGGCGCGTAATAAAATCAGACGGGCAAGAGGACAAGGTAAATATGAATACGATATCAAATCTAGGTGATGATTACACGCTCAGTGGTAAAGGACAGGAATTGGGGATTGTACGTGTCTCTATCGACGAGTTTAACAATTCTGCTATCAGATGCATTTCTGTTATTGAGCGGGAGACAGTCAGCAGTACAGAAACAGCATTATTCGTTTTGCCAGCCAGTGAAACCGGAACAACTCACCAGCCAACAACAGAAACAGATCCGTTGGGACCAGACCCTAGAGACGACCCTGACAGCAGTACGGGTATCGTCGTAGGGGGCGTCATAGGAGTTGTCCTCCTACTAGCCATCATTGCGAGTCTTGCATGCTACCTACTGCGGAACAAGAATGGTACTTTGAGGCAACGACTCGCCCGAAGCAGATTCCACATATTATCATCCGCCAACACTCGGCCCACCATGTCAGTAGTACAGGCGTGTCCAACGTACGAAGAGGTTCCACAGGATACCGTTAGGTATCAGACTAGGAGGTCGTCCGACGTTGTAGTAGAGCAGCCCGCCCTCTACGCTCTACCCGAGGCAGCTATTAAGCATATCCCAGGAACATCCGGCAACTCGTCTCCAACCTACGCTAACAGCAGTGGCTACGTAAACCTCCCACGTCACGGCGAGCAACGCCCCTTGTCTGGTACAACGGGAGGAGACAATAAGCGCATTGTGAGCAGCGGCGAAGTCAAGTACTCGGTGTTGGACAAATCTAGACGAACCGCCCCACCTGCCGGAGAAACCACAGAGGGCGCCCTACAGCCGAAAGACGACCCGAAGCAAAAGAACGCCGAGGGCCTGGTGTACGCAGAACTCGACCTGGAGGACCCCCGACCCGCGTCAAGTTTGGAGAACGGTCAATGCGCAGACGAGTCTATTAACTATGCCTCAATCCGTGGCGATATGGCAGCAGTAAGGAGTTTGCTCAGTAGAGAATGACAAATAATTGAGTATCACTCTAATACTAAAGTATGTTCTTCATTGTGTCCCTCCATAACACTTCGACGAGGAATTGATAAAAAGAAGGAGTTTATATCCATCACAGGTAATGCTCAAGGCGCAAAGACAGACAGACAATCAAAACGTAAAGAGATTAACATTAACAAAGAGCAAAACAATAGTTAAACAATCTACATATATAAGAATCAACTCTTTACTGCGTGTTTCAGCGAAACTCGTCGAAAGATAATACCACCTATAAATTGGAGATTTGACGAGTATGGCAAACAAAATTCATAGAATTTCAAACATTTTTTGAATGGCGAATTTCATGTTGAGGGCGGGGTGGTTTCTGGTATGTAGTGGGAAGTAAAGACTCGCACACAAATAATCGTCTGATAAAGCACTTGATGTATGAACGATGTCCATTAGCATCACTCAAATGAAGACAGGGGCTGTAATAGACTAACTTTCCATATCACAAGCCAACAAATTGATCATGATAATTTCTGTGTGTTGGTTCCGTAAGATAGCATACACGGACATTGATATCTCAACTGGGTGTTCTATAAAGGGAGGCGATAGGCGGCAGCAGACATGCCAGGTAGTTCTCCGCAGCGGCGGCGCTAATGGGGGGGGGGGGGGCCACGGGGAGCAAATGCCCCCCCAATTTCCCCCCAGTTTTTTCCCCGATGGCGGAAATTGAGTTTAATCCCAAACCATCGCACCCAATTTGTTACAATGTTGTTTGCGCTGTAAATAATAAACTCAATTTCATCCATCATAATTAGCTGGCACCATCAAAAAAGCCCAATACACTTTCCATCTCCGGCAATGTTAATAAAATGTGGATTTATTTATCTGTACAAGCTTGGAAACTTGCTATAAATAGAAATGCATTGTCTGCCCAAAACCGTAAGCAGCCATTGTACACGCAGTTCGCACAAACAGTGCGAAATCATATTTCTAGAGTGAATTGTAGGCTTATACAGTACATTATAGACTTTTGTTTGCCCCGCCTAAATTTAAGTTTGCCCCCCCTCTTGCCCCCCCCCCCAGATTAACAGGTCTGGTGCCGCCGCTGGTTCTCCGTCGCTTGGGCCGCATCCGGCTACGGCTACGACTGTTGCTATGGGTGTTGCTATGGACGTCTTATAGTTCAACGCATAAAATGAGGCGGTGATCAAGCCGTAGCCGTAGTTTATAATTCCGATACGGCTTTGGCTTGTCTGATCATGCGCACACTTTCGAGGATGTTAGATTTACCTGTTGAGTCTTCCGACATCTAGGGACTCAAAAAGTCCCCATTAATCAATGCGAAATTACGGACTTATGAATGACCATTCTCCTGCAGGAACTGTTCGTATTATGAATACTGTAATGCACACAAGACAAACAAAAATAACCGTTTTATTAAATTTTGCTACAAACGCAAGCTGTCATTGTTTCGGCATTGTACATGTACATGTATGTATAAATGTGTACAGCAACTCTACTCTACCTGCTCGCTAACATCATTATGTATTTTTGCCTTTGCACAAGTTTAGTGGCTTTGAAAACGGTTTCGTTATAATAATTACAGGTATTATACAGGATTGGTAGAGCTGACAAAACAGTCGCAAACAAAGTTCATGTTTTGTGTGATTAACCATATACATAAAATAACAAACCTGTGAAAATTTGAGCTCAATTGGTCATCGAGGTCACGAGAAAATAGTGAAAAGAAACCTGATGTGTTTTCTGTTTTTCAAACATCGAGTTTATTACCCTTTCTACCATTACAATTACTTTAAGTCATGTAAGTTATGTGTGAATCTGTGAGCATTTGCGTTTTTCGATCTTACCAATAGTGTACAGGGCCTATAAGGGACTTGGAAAAATGACAAAGAAGATTTTGCGTGAGACTACATTTAACTTATTTTATATAGGGGACGGTTCAAAATAATGTCCATGCATTATTGCGTAATGTGATCCACAGGCTAGTCTCTGCTCAACTCGTTATTTTATTCAGTTCATGCCAATAGTGGAAAAAATACAGGTAGTTAAACTCGTGTAGTTATCATGTTAAAAGAGCCAATCGGTGAAATTGCATAGTGTCAACTTAAAAAATAAGTTTGGAAAGACCGCTGTTAGTTTGCCACTTTAATTAAAGGTATTGTACACTTTTGGTAACAGCTCAAAATCAGTGTCCACATTTTGTGTGATTCAACATATGCATGAACAAACAAACCTGTGAAAGTTTGAGCTCAACTGTTCATCGAGGTCACGAGAAAATAGTGAAAAGAGACCTTATGTGTTTTCTGTTTTATCACGCGTGATAAAAACTATTGTTTTACTAATTTCTCAGAAACGATATCATGTTAGGCAGAAATATTTTAAGGAACCTTTTCTATCATTAATCAAGTTATGTGTGAGTCTGTGAACATTTGTGTTGTTCGATCTTACCAATAGTGTACAGGGCCTTTAAAGACCATGTAACCTGTGACGTCATATGTTTCAAGAAACTTGGAGGAAACACTGCAATTGTTATCTTACATTTGCCCACGCATTAAAATGTTATAATGTTTGTATTGAAGTTTAGTGAGACAAATACTCTGAACTGCTCGTTTCTTTTTATCATTTAATGCCCAAATCGTTGGTATAGACCTTTCCATTGTTGATAAACAAACGGTGCTGGTTGGCATGGACGGCCGAATGTTAGCAAAACCCTGTGTGAACAGATAGAATGACCAAATTGAACGCTTCTGCAAACTTTCATTTAAACAAATAAATGGATGGTTGCTTTGGTTTTAACAAGTTCAACACTGTTTTTGAATGTTTGTGTAACACTGTTAAAAACTGTGAATCACTGCTTTTGCTTTGCATTTACGGCTTCCCATAGTTTTTGAACCTTGGTTGGCAAAAACTCGGGCTGTGACGTTGCAATAGAAAGGTCTATTGGACTTTTGGGACACATTTTAGCGTCCAGCAGTCTAAATTAAAATTAGAGTGAATCAACTTGAATATTTTACGCATGCTCAGATATCCAAAGGAAATCATAATGGTGTGTGGCCTGCCACCAGGGCCCAATTTTATAGAGCTGCTAAGCACAACAATTTGCTTAGCATGAAATTTCATCCCTGATAAAAAACAGGGTTACCAACCAAATTTCCATGTGTTGCATATTGCTTGTTACTGGTATTCAGCTGTTGTTTGCTTATCCTGAAAATCACGTTGGTTGGTAAACCTGTTTTTATCAATGAAGAAATGTCATGCTAAGCAAATTGTTGTGCTTAGCAGCTCTATGAAATTGGGCCCTGCAGTCAAAACACTCTTAAAACTCCGAGGTCCGAATTGACCCGGATTCCGGATCTCACAGGAGCCCGACCAATTCCTGGATCAGGCTGAACTGGAAAAAATGGTTACATAAATGGAGTTTTAATTTAGAATCTGCGTCAGTTGATCTCATTTCTGGGTCATTTAGACTTAGATTCGGGGTCAACCTGACCCCCAACGTGGGTTCAGACCACAAGGAGCTCTGAAAATCCGGGTCAATTCTGACCACCAGTTGTTTTTAGAGTGTACGTTTAAAATAAACTTTCAGAGTTCTTCCAAGAAAATAGTTTCTTTTCGCCATTTGTTTGTAGTGTTTGTTAAACTGTGAAATAATCGGATAGGCCAAGTACCATATTCAAATAGCTATCTCTGAAACCGGGGCGAGACCATCCGCCTGTCACACGAGGTCAGTTTTTGGTATGCCCTAACAAAGGCAAGAAACACCTCAAAGGATGTTTAACAGAGCCGTTAGACCGTCACAAAGGAAGTATCGCTGTTTTATATCTGATGAATAAATCAGAGTTCATTATAACTTGTTTTGTTTTGGAAGGAAGTACGTGCTGGTTTTCCCCTCAGACATTACGAGCTGAGTAATGAAAGTAAAAGCCATGTCACACGAGGCAATTTACAGACACTCAATTCCAAGAAGAAAATTCATCCACTTTTTAATTTTTTCTCATTGTTAAAAAATCAATATGAAAACTCCCGGGTCAGAATCGATCCCGGAGTCAGGGTCACAGGGGGCCAGAACCCCACAATAAAATATAACTCGGATTCTGCGTCAGTTTGATCCATTTCTGGGTCATTTCGACGCAAACACCGACCCAGAAGTGGGTCAGGCCCCAAGAGAACCTTGGACATCCGGTTCAATTCTGACCCAGGAGGTTTTAGAGTGCAGTGGGTTACGGCATAGAGAAAGCTTGTGGGTCCTTTCTCTATTGGTTACAGCTAGAAGAATGTCTTCTTGTGCAGCCGAAGTGGGTTTTTTTCCCCTGCGTGCAGAGCAGTTGGTTGAAAAATTTGCCCTGAGTAATGACAATTGAAGGCCCTAAAGGCTACCGGTAGTCGCACGGACCCGTCTACTTCACAGGCCATGTCCAACACGGACCACTGTCCGACTGTCCGACTGTGTTCTTTCCACCCCCCCCCCGCCCCGCACACAGACACCCACCACCAATTAAAGGTGACTGTAACCAGAGGGCACGTGCAACATTGATGTAATTTTCAGTACACGACAATCAGTACAAAAAAACTAATACAAAAAACAACGAAAACGCGTGAGGTCTCAAAATCAATTCAAATATTTTACTGAGAAATTACTTCTTTCTCAAAAACTACGTTACTTCTTCAGAGAGAGCCGTTTCTCACAATGTTTTATACTACAAACAGCTCTCCATTGCTCGTTACCAAGTAAGTTTTTATGCTAACAATTATTTTGAGTAATTACCAATAGTGTCCAGTGCCTTTAATGGGTTTCCATTCGTATACTAAAATCTGTCATGGCATATGGTACAAATATGTATCAATGTCTACAGTAAACTAACTAAAGCCTATGAGGAAACATAGCAAATTCATATCCTGATTTTTTTAGCCGGAATCAGCCGTTGTTTTCTCTGCGACGCTGCGGATTTCTAAACAACCAGGCAATAACAGAGTTGACCAATCAGCGATCAGTTTCTATCTGGTTTTGACGCAGTGTGTTGACTCTCATGACTACGTCATGTTGTAATGTCACGTGAGTATTGGTTTGATCTCAATGGTTCAAATATAGAAAGCACTGCCTCATGAATGATTGTACTACTGCATCTAGTGGGTGTAAGTCATACCTCAGCAGTGAATACCTTCTCGTTGATATAAGTCACCTTTACAGTCAAGCTTGTCATGGCTTTGAGTCTAAATCTGATTTTAGGCATGGTTTGTCTCGTGACATTTGTCTATCAGACACAATGTCAGTATTTCAACAGTGGTCCGAGCAGTGTAACTGTTTACGAAGGGCAAGACGCAACGTTGACTTGTGCGTCGGTGTATGCAACTGTCTGCAACTCACGGGATTATTATTTGAGTTGGTATAGGGGCGTTAATACTCTAGTCGCTAGTTGTTCAGCAACATCAAAGTTCACCATTTATGCTGGTCAAGGACAATATCGGCTGACTATACGGAACGCTCAACCAGAGGATAGTGGTGAATACTGGTGCGCATTGGTATTTCGCGGTACCCCTCAAGTAGAGCGGTCTTCTAAAGCTACATTTACTGTCATACCTAATCCGTCTTGCACGTTTGAACCAACGAAACCGACGGTTGGCACAGTAACTAAACTCGAATGTGCGCTCTCACCTTATGATTCTAGCAGGTTATTGACCTGGTGCGAATCTCAACCGAGTCCTTCCAATCGAATAGGTTATCGGCTCAGTGCCCAGCCAGGTCAGGTGTATTACATAGAGCGTATGCTGACTGAGTCTGACAACATGAGAGAGTTTATATGTATAGCTGGTCCCGATTACAACGGCCCAAGTTGCTCCTGTACGCCTCTTCAGATACCAACGACTGTCTCAATCTCACCCTCTCACTTGACGCTACTTGAACACGAGAATGCATCGTTCACGTGTGACTTTAGGTCTATACCACAACAGATATCAAGTCGATACGAATGGCGCGTGATCAAGCACGGCATCACTGAGGTTGAGGTTAACCAAGAAGTTCTGCAAAACCTGGAGGGTCAGTTTGAACTCAAAAACGGTGGAAGAACTCTGCAGATTATAGACGTCACACTAGAAGAGTTTCATAACGCTCAGATCAGATGCATCGCATTTTACGACGGCACAGACTATACAAGTGATAATGAATCGCTGCTGGTCGTCTTTCCGTTGACTTCGATGGCGACCGAACAGTCCTTCACGACAACCGCTACAACAGAACGGAATTCAGATGAAAACAACGCTATGAACTCCACGGGGTCTAGCATAGTATTTATCGTTGGTGGAATCCTCGGTGCAATCTTCTTTCTGATAATCATAGCTCTGATTGGATGCTACCTGATCAAATACAAACACAACCCCGTCAGACCAGACCAGACGGCGGTTACACGACAGCAGAAGCCCCCAATAGATGAGAGAGTAACAGTAACCAATAGGGATGAAGACGGCCCAACGTACAACCAAACCCCGGAGGACCAAACAGGAGAACAGAACAGACACATCCCAAGTGATTTCGCAACACAGGCTGAAGAGCTGTATACATTCCCTGATAAGACGGGTCCGAAGATCCGGAGATATGTGGCGTCCTCTTCATCAGCGATTGGTGAAGATGGCGGAACGGTGTGCATCAACAACGACGAGTCTATCTACAGTGAGGCCGGACAAATCTACACCATGCCGGAGAAAGGACCAAGACGTCCCACCATCATCTCCGATACGGAAGACATCAGTCCTCAACAGAAGAACGCTGAGGGACTGGCATATGCAGATTTGGATCTACAGCGCCCTTCATCGGCCACTCAAGCAATAATTGATAATTCCGCGGACCAGAGTGCATGTACATACGCAAACATTAGTACCGATTAGTGAGGTATTGACAAGCAAGATGCAAGTTCTTTCGTTTGCAAGCTGAGTAAAGATTTTAAAGTTTTTTTTTTAACATTTGGTAGAAACGCTTGACATTACTGTATTTCACACAATCCTAAATCATAAATTACAAGCAATACCTTCTTATTTTGCGTTGACATCTGCGTTGTATCTATTTACATAGTAACACAACAATTTTGTAATGATTTTAATGTACTTTTACAATTGAAGCTTTTGTGCCAAGTTACCATAAAAAGGGTAAACAGCCCCCTGGGGAAGCACGTGTACTATCACTGTCTCACCCAAACCACTAATTAGTGCTTAAAGGTATTGTACACTTTTGGTAACAGCTCAAAATAAGTGTCCACATTTTGTGTGATGAAACATATGCATGAACAAACAAACCTGTGAAAGTTTGAGCTCAATTGGTCATCGAGGTCACAAGAAAATAGTGAAAAGAGCTCTCATGTGTTTTCTGTTTTTTCAAATTATCGCGCGCGATAATTACTATTGTTTTACTCGTTTCTCGGAAACGATAGCATTTTAGGCAGAAATATTTGAAGGAACCCTTTCTACCATTACTCACTTTAAATCATGTAAGGTATGTGTGAATCTGTGAACATTGTGTTTTTCGATCTTACCAATAGTGTACAGGGCCTTTAAGTCTCTCAAAAATTGAAACCCATTTCATCGCATTTCAGATCAGTTCAAAGGATCAACTTAGAAAATTATAATCCCAATTTTTGGACAGCCACCATACCACATGGTTTTTCATTTGTAATCTATTTATACGTGTATTAGCTTAACGCTGCAATTTATAGTTTGTAATTTTGCCAACTTTATTAAAATAAAATGTTTGTAGACCTGAATAATGGAATACTCCAGAAGGGCGTTGTTTGAACGACGTCAATCAGCTTATAATGAAGGTCAACATCAAAACTATTTGTATCAAAAAAACTTTAAAAAAGTTACACTAAAATTATACACAGCTCAGCTGAATATAAAGAATAACAACACGTGCATTTTACAGGATTACAGCTTACAATTTTTTATAAAGCTCATCAAAATTGCAATGACATTTTTAATACTATAAGAGTGTTGGTGTTTTATAACATTTCAGACTGAAAAATCTATGTCAGGAATGTAGTATCTTGATTGCAGGAAAATGTCCAAAGTCAATCTTTTTGTACAAAAGTCAAATAGTTATTCGGGAAAGTCCCATCATGTTGATCGATTGCAACTGCGACACATTTCCGGCAGTCAAAAAACATTGTCTTCACACAGTTTGGTCCAAAAATGGTGTGATAATAGAAGCTAAGCTAGACGTTGTTACAGCTCTTTCACTTTCGGCTGTGTTTATTTGTGTTTGTAATAATTGGTGTAGTCTGAGATGACTTTGTTTCCGGCACACATGTATTGATACAGTTTGTATACATTCTTTTTAGGCTGGAAATTTCCTCTTGAAATGTGAACTGAACATTGACTGTGTTATAAGAAGTGCGTCCAGGAAAAGGGAGTTTTATTGCACAAACTTCCGTTTAGTATTAAAGCACCGTTTCTGTGTAACCAATGTGTTTACTCCTTTGCTCTGCTTTTTTCCAAATATGGTAATAAAGCGGTACAAACCCGTCCCGAGTTAAAGGGGTCGGGCCCATTTATAAGTCAGTATGACCCCAAATTACACAGAAATGAGTCCAACTGACGCAGACTTTGAGCTAAACTCTTTTCGTTTAAACCAGTTTTCGGGTCAGCGTAACCCATAAATGGGTCAAGGCCCCTTGGACCAACGATCCGGGTCGATTTTGAACCGAGAGTTGTGAGAGTGTTTTCTTTGTCAGATTCACACCACCAAAGAGACACCGATTGCCGCGTAGTATGATTTAAAAACAGAAATTGATAAAACTATTGGTAATAATTTTAATACGATGATAAAGGTAAAGAAATGGAAATTTTTCAGGGGAGCAAAAACCACGTAAAGATAAAGTAGCCATTATGATCCCTTTGCCTCTGCAAACTTTTCAGGGAATACTAGTAAATCAAAAAGTCCCGTATCATTACACTTATTCAGATGTTGAAGGGAAGGGCCTAAAGGATTGTGTTTAGTGATAAAAGTTTGATCTATAATACTGTAAAAGGCAAGTGTAGGAAAGCAATGCAGAGGCTTTTTGTTTCGCTATGTATGTAAGTTTTATAATGAATATGTATGAACTTGTGTATCATGAATATGAATGAACTAGTATATATTGTGCAATTTATAATTATTGTAAGAAAGATTGAAAGTATTGATTTGTTTTTCTTTAAAACATAAAACTCTTGACACGTTTTAACGTCTTTGTACAGATTGCTACATAAAATGTTTTTGTAAAAGTGCAGACAAAATTTCGACGTTCTGGCGGACACTTTTCTCATGACCAAGAGTCCGTTTTGGTAAAATTGTTTTAACAAGATAGGCCTTATACACAAACGATCATTTAAATGTAGTCCAATTTAACAAGCGCTAAATATTAGTCATTGACGTTTAGTCAAAACATAAAGTTAGTTTCCAGAAGATACCGACGATTGGTTCTCCTCTGTATTGGGTCATCAGGATCTCCGTTTCATGAATTCCCTACAGACCCTTCTTATAGGGCAGCAGTTTCAAAGACAAACCGCTTTCAAACACAAACTGACCCCACTTTGAAAAGCGCTAAATACTCGCCATTGACGTTTAGTCACAATATTTACTGACAGCTCCAAGAACATGCCGAGTTTTGGTTCTTCTTTTAGTTTTGTTTCAAGACCCCCGTTTCATTATTTCAATACAGACCCTTCTTATAGGGCAGCAGTCTCAAAGACAAACCGCTTTCAAACACAAACTGACCCCAACGTCCTCACCTTTTACTCTGTTGGGTGACTGAAAGGAAAACCAACAACTTAGAAACAGTGATTTTAACTTAAACATTGAATACAGTACACTATTTTGTAACCGGACTTGAGTATGTTAATAAATGATTAAAATTGTGTTATAAATCCATCACTTTCACCCTTTTTATTTGAATGTGTTTGCTCTCAATCTAAAAGAAGCTTTTGCGCCTTAACTACAAGATTCCAGCTCCATAACTTCCTAAAATTATATAATTTTCTAAAATTAGCTTCAAGTCATTCGTTCTGTTTGACAATGCACCCTATCTGTTATCTAAGTCAACACAAATGCTCTCATTTATGTTTCTCAATTTAGTGGTTAAAAGGATCGATATGGTTTCCCACAAATGCTCCGCACGTCTTCCTGCACCGTGATGCAAAAGAGGTTAAAATTAACGTACATTTTATGGGCCTCTGGTCACTGTTTCGTTTCGTTTGTGTCTTGAAACGTGGAGAATATCTAATGGCTTTTTATTGTCCATTGCTTGAGATTGTGTTTGATTGATTAAACATAAGTCTCAGGTTTTCCAGACCGATTTCGGCAACATAGGCTTATCAACTTGAACTACCCAGCTCGTTCAATTTTCAAGAAACGGTGATTAATATAGATTATTCAAATGTATATCAATTTTAAACAAAAATAATAATAAATGAACGGATAAGAGCGCCTAAACCAACACAGAACTAAGCACTTAAAAATATATAAAATAAATGCTGTGAAAAATGGGCCAGCCGTCTGTGGGTAATTAAAGATCAGTTTACGCCCAAAATGAAAAAAAAATAAATAATAATAATAGAATAATGCATTGCGACGATGTGTAAACAGTATGCAAATAACGGCGTAAACCAATCAGCGATCAGATTCATTACGTCATGTAATGTCACGTGAGTTTCGGTTTGCATTCAATATTAAACAATGACTGGAAAGCACTGCCTCATGAATGATTGTACTACTGCATCTAGTGGATGTAAGTCATACCTCAGCAGTGAATACCTTCTCGTTGATATAAGTCACCTTTACAGTCAAGCTTGTCATGGCTTTGAGTCTAAATCTGATTTTAGGCATGGTTTGTCTCGTGACATTTGTCTATCAGACACAATGTCAGTATTTCAACAGTGGTCCGAGCAGTGTAACTGTTTACGAAGGGCAAGACGCAACGTTGACTTGTGCGTCGGTGTATGCAACTGTCTGCAACTCACGGATTATTATTTGAGTTGGTATAGGGGCGTTAATACTCTAGTCGCTAGTTGTTCAGCAACATCAAAGTTCACCATTTATGCTGGTCAAGGACAATATCGGCTGACTATACGGAACGCTCAACCAGAGGATAGTGGTGAATACTGGTGCGCATTGGTATTTCGCGGTACCCCTCAAGTAGAGCGGTCTTCTAAAGCTACATTTACTGTCATACCTAATCCGTCTTGCACGTTTGAACCAACGAAACCGACGGTTGGCACAGTAACTAAACTCGAATGTGCGCTCTCACCTTATGATTCTAGCAGGTTATTGACCTGGTGCGAATCTCAACCGAGTCCTTCCAATCGAATAGGTTATCGGCTCAGTGCCCAGCCAGGTCAGGTGTATTACATAGAGCGTATGCTGACTGAGTCTGACAACATGAGAGAGTTTATATGTATAGCTGGTCCCGATTACAACGGCCCAAGTTGCTCCTGTACGCCTCTTCAGATACCAACGACTGTCTCAATCTCACCCTCTCACTTGACGCTACTTGAACACGAGAATGCATCGTTCACGTGTGACTTTAGGTCTATACCACAACAGATATCAAGTCGATACGAATGGCGCGTGATCAAGCACGGCATCACTGAGGTTGAGGTTAACCAAGAAGTCTGCAAAACCTGGAGGGTCAGTTTGAACTCAAAACGGTGGAAGAACTCTGCAGATTATAACGTCACACTAGAAGAGTTTCATAACGCTCAGATCAGATGCATCGCATTTTACGACGGCACAGACTATACAAGTGATAATGAATCGCTGCTGGTCGTCTTTCCGTTGACTTCGATGGCGACCGAACAGTCCTTCACGACAACCGCTACAACAGAACGGAATTCAGATGAAAACAACGCTATGAACTCCACGGGGTCTAGCATAGTATTATCGTTGGTGGAATCCTCGGTGCAATCTTCTTTCTGATAATCATAGCTTGATTGGATGCTACCTGATCAAATACAAACACAACCCCGTCAGACAGACCAGACGGCGGTTACACGACAGCAGAAGCCCCCAATAGATGAGAGAGTAACAGTAACCAATAGGGATGAAGACGGCCCAACGTACAACCAAACCCCGGAGGACCAAACAGGAGAACAGAACAGACACATCCCAAGTGATTTCGCAACACAGGCTGAAGAGCTGTATACATTCCCTGATAAGACGGGTCCGAAGATCCGGAGATATGTGGCGTCCTCTTCATCAGCGATTGGTGAAGATGGCGGAACGGTGTGCATCAACAACGACGAGTCTATCTACAGTGAGGCCGGACAAATCTACACCATGCCGGAGAAAGGACCAAGACGTCCCACCATCATCTCCGATACGGAAGACATCAGTCCTCAACAGAAGAACGCTGAGGGACTGGCATATGCAGATTTGGATCTACAGCGCCCTTCATGGGCCACTCAAGCAATAATTGATAATTCCGCGACCAGATGCATGTACATACGCAAACATTAGTACCGATTAGTGAGGTATTGACAAGCAAGATGCAAGTTCTTTCGTTTGCAAGCTGAGTAAAATTTTAAAGTTTTTTTTTAAACATTTGGTAGAAACGCTTGACATTACTGTATTTCACACAATCCTAAATCATAAATTACAAGCAATACCTTCTTATTTTGCGTTGACATCTGCGTTGTATCTATTTACATAGTAACACAACAATTTTGTAATGATTTTAATGTACTTTTACAATTGAAGCTTTTGTGCCAAGTTACCATAAAAAGGGTAAATCAGCCCCCTGGGGAAGCACGTGTACTATCACTGTCTCACCCAAACCACTAATTAGTGCTTAAAGGTATTGTACACTTTTGGTAACAGCTCAAAATAAGTGTCCACATTTTGTGTGAGAAACATATGCATGAACAAACAAACCTGTGAAAGTTTGAGCTCAATTGGTCATCGAGGTCACAAGAAAATAGTGAAAAGAGCTCTCATGTGTTTTCTGTTTTTTCAAATTATCGCGCGCGATAATTACTATTGTTTTACTCGTTTCTCGAAACGATAGCATTTTAGGCAGAAATATTTGAAGGAACCCTTTCTACCATTACTCACTTTAAATCATGTAAGGTATGTGTGAATCTGTGAACATTGTGTTTTTCGATCTTACCAATAGTGTACAGGGCCTTTAAGTCTCTCAAAAATTGAAACCCATTTCATCGCATTTCAGATCAGTTCAAAGGATCAACTTAGAAAATTATAATCCCAATTTTTGGACAGCCACCATACCACATGGTTTTTCATTTGTAATCTATTTATAGTGTATTAGCTTAACGCTGCAATTTATAGTTTGTAATTTTGCCAACTTTATTAAAATAAAATGTTTGTAGACCTGAATAATGGAATACTCCAGAAGGGCGTTGTTTGAACGACGTCAATCAGCTTATAATGAAGGTCAACATCAAAACTATTTGTATCAAAAAAAACTTTAAAAAAGTTACACTAAAATTATACACAGCTCAGCTGAATATAAAGAATAACAACACGTGCATTTTACAGGATTACAGCTTACAATTTTTTATAAAGCCATCAAAATTGCAATGACATTTTTAATACTATAAAGTGTTGGTGTTTTATAACATTTCAGACTGAAAAATCTATGTCAGGAATGTAGTATCTTGATTGCAGGAAAATGTCCAAAGTCAATCTTTTTGTACAAAAGTCAAATAGTTATTCGGGAAAGTCCCATCATGTTGATCGATTGCAACTGCGACACATTTCCGGCAGTCAAAAAACATTGTCTTCACACAGTTTGGTCCAAAAATGGTGTGATAATAGAAGCTAAGCTAGACGTTGTTACAGCTCTTTCACTTTCGGCTGTGTTTATTTGTGTTTGTAATAATTGGTGTAGTCTGAGATGACTTTGTTTCCGGCACACATGTATTGATACAGTTTGTATACATTCTTTTTAGCTGGGAAATTTCCTCTTGAAATGTGAGCTGAACATTGACTGTGTTATAAGAAGTGCGTCCAGGAAAAGGGAGTTTTATTGCACAAACTTCCGTTTAGTATTAAAGCACCGTTTCTGTGTAACCAATGTGTTTACTCCTTTGCTCTGCTTTTTTCCAAATATGGTAATAAAGCGGTACAAACCCGTCCCGAGTTAAAGGGGTCGGGCCCATTTATAAGTCAGTATGACCCCAAATTACACAGAAATGAGTCCAACTGACGCAGACTTTGAGCTAAACTCTTTTTCGTTTAAACCAGTTTTCGGGTCAGCGTAACCCATAAATGGGTCAAGGCCCCTTGGACCAACGATCCGGGTCAATTTTGAACCGAGAGTTGTGAGAGTGTTTTCTTTGTCAGATTCACAGCACCAAAGAGACACCGATTGCCGCGTAATATGATTTAAAAACAGAAATTGATAAAACTATTGGTAATAATTTTAATACGATGATAAAGGTAAAGAAATGAAATTTTTCAGGGGAGCAAAAACCATGTAAAGATAAAGTAGCCATTATGATCCCTTTGCCTCTGCAAACTTTTCAGGGAATACTAGTAAATCAAAAAGTCCCGTATCATTACACTTATTCAGATGTTGAAGGGAAGGGCCTAAAGAATTGTGTTTAGTGATAAAAGTTTGATCTATAATACTGTAAATGGCAAGTGTAGGAAAGCAATGCAGAGACTTTTTGTTTCGCTATGTATGTAAGTTTTATAATGAATATGTATGAACTTGTGTATCATGAATATGTATGAACTAGTACATATTGTGCCATTTATAATTATTGTAAGAAAGATTGAAAGTATTGATTTTTTTCCTTAAAACATAAAACTCTTGACACGTTTTAACGTCTTTGTACAGATTGCTACATAAAATGTTTTTGTAAAAGTGCAGACAAAATTTCGACGTTCTGGCGGACACTTTTCTCATGACCAAGAGTCCGTTTTGGTAAAATTGTTTTAACAAGATAGGCATTATACACAAACGATCATTTAAATGTAGTCCAATTTAACAAGCGCTAAATATTAGTCATTGACGTTTAGTCAAAACATAAAGTTAGTTTCCAGAAGATACCGACGATTGGTTCTCCTCTGTATTGGGTCATCAGGATCTCCGTTTCATTAATTCCCTACAGACCCTTCTTATAGGGCAGCAGTCTCAAAGACAAACCGCTTTCAAACACAAACTGACCCCACTTTGAAAAGCGCTAAATACTCGCCATTGACGTTTAGTAACAATATTTACTGACAGCTCCAAGAACATGCCGAGTTTTGGTTCTTCTTTTAGTTTTGTTTCAAGACCCCCGTTTCATTATTTCCCTACAGACCCTTCTTATAGGCAGCAGTTTCAAAGACAAACCGCTTTCAAACACAAACTGACCCCAACGTCCTCGCCTTTTACTCTGTTGGGTGACTGAAAGGAAAACCAACAACTTAGAAACAGTGATTTTAACTTAAACATTGAATACAGTACACTATTTTGTAACCGGACTTGAGTATGTTAATAAATGATTGAAAATTGTGTTATAAATCCATCACTTTCACCCTTTTTATTTGAATGTGTTTCTCTCAATCTAAAAGAAGCTTTTGCGTGTTAACTACAAGATTCCAGCTCCATTACTTCCTAAAATTATATAATTTTCTAAAATTAGCTTCAAGTCATTCGTTCTGTTTGACAATGCACCATATCTGTTATCTAAGTCAACCCAATTTTTCAACGTTCTTCTCAAAAACTGTTATTGTCAGGAAATGCTCTTATTTATGTTTCTCAATTTAGTGGTTAAAAGGATCGATATGGTTTCCCACAAATGCTCCGCACGTCTTCCTGCACCGTGATGCAAAAGAGGTTAAAATTAACGTACATTTTATGGGCCTCTGGTCACTGTTTCGTTTCGTTTGTGTCTTGAAACGTGGAGAATATCTAATGGCTTTTCATTGTCCATTGCTTGAGATTGTGTTTGATTGACTAAACATAAGTCTCAGGTTTTCCAGACCGATTTCGGCAACATAGGCTTATCAACTTGAACTACCCAGCTCGTTCAATTTTCAAGAAACGGTGATTAATATAGATTATTCAAATGTATATCAACTTTAAACAAAAATAATAATAAATGAACGGATAAGAGCGCCTAAACCAACACAGAACTAAGCACTTAAAAATATATAAAATAAATGCTGTGAAAAATGGGCCGGCCGTCTGTGGGTAATTAAAGATCAGTTTACGCCCAAAATGAAAAACAAAAAATAATAGAATAATGCATTGCGACGATGTGTAAACAGTATGCAAATACCGGCGTAAACCAATCAGCGATCAGATTCACGTCATGTAATGTCACGTGAGTTTCAGTTTGCATTCAATATTAAACAATGACTGGAAAGCACTGCCTCATGAATGATTGTACTACTGCATCGAGTGGATGTAAGTCATACCTCAGCTGTGAATACCTTCTCGTTGATATAAGTCACCTTTACAGTCAAGCTTGTCATGGCTTTGAGTCTGCGTTTGATTTTTGGTATGGTCTGTCTCGTGACATTTGTCTATCAGACACAATGTCAGTTTTCAATCACGGTCCCAGTAATCTAACTGTTTACGAAGGGCAAGAGGCAACGTTGACTTGTGCGTCGGCGTATGCAACTGTCTGCAACTCACGGAATATTATTTCGATGGTATAGGGGCGTTGATACTCTAGTCGCTAGTTGTTCAGCAACCTCAAGGTTCACCATTTATGCTGGTCAAGAACAATATCGGCTGACTATACAAAAGGCTCAACCAGAGGATAGCGGTGAATACTGGTGCGCATTGGTATTTCGCGTACCCCACCTCAAGACAGATGTCTTTTAAAGTTACATTTACTGTCCGACCTTATCCGTCTTGCACATTTGAACCAACGAAACCGACGGTCGGCACGAAAACTAACCTCACATGTGCGCTCTCATCTTATGATTCTAGCAGGTTATTGACCTGGTACGAATCTCGACCGAGTTCTTCTAATCAAATAGGTTTTCGGGCCCAATGCCCAGCCAGGTCAGGTGTATTACATAGAGCGTGTGCTGACTGAGTCTGACAACATGAGAGAGTTTATATGTATAGCTGGTTCGATTACAACGATCCAAGTTGCTCCTTTACGCCTCTTCAGATACCACCGACTGTCTCAATCTCACCATCTCACTTGACGCTACTTGAACACGAGAATGCATCGTTCACGTGTGACTTTAGGTCTACACCACAACAGATATCAAGTCGATACGAATGGCGCGTGATCAAACACGGCATCACTGAGGTTGAGGTTAACCAAGAAGTTCTGCAAAACCTGGAGGGTCAGTTTGAACTCAAAAACGGTGGAAGAACTCTGCAGATTATAGACGTCACACTAGAAGCGTTTCATAACGCTCAGATCAGATGCATCGCATTTTACGACGGCACAAACTATACAAGTGACAATGAATCGCTGCTGGTCGTCTTTCCGTTGACTTCGATTGCAACTGAACAGTCCTTCACGACAGAACGGAATTCAGATGAAAACAACGCTATGAACTCCACGGGGTCTAGCATAGTATTTATCGTTGGTGGAATCCTCGGTGCAATCTTCTTTCTGATAATCATAGCTCTGATTGGATGCTACCTGATCAAATACAAACACAACCCCGTCACACCAGACCAGACGGCGGTTACACGACAGCAGAAGCCCCCAACAGATGCGAGAGTAACTGTCACCAACGTGGGTGAAAGCGGCCCGACATACGACCAAGTCCCGGTGGACCCAACGGAAGAACAGAACAGACAAATCCCAAGTGGCTTCACATTACCTGCTGAAGAACTGTACTTAGTCCCTGATAAGACGGGTCCGGCGAGTCGGAGATGTCAGGGGTGCTCCGTTGCCATGGCAGACTTGACTATCTCTCATACATACACCGAACTCACACGAGATGACGGAGAAACTTCTGAACCTTCACCATATCAAAATATACGTTTGGATACACATAAAGGTCCTGAAACTATCTACAGTAACTAGCCCTGATATGACGCCAGTCTCCGTTGAACTGCACTGACGTCCGGGTATAAAGCTTCTCTCCAATGCAAATCAAATTTCAACCAATGTTTTTTAATATTTTTACCTGAGTTAAGAAGCTATGGTTCCGTTTATAAATCCTTCATATCCTTAGCCACATTAAGTAAAAGTAAATTTGTAAAGCTCTCGAAAATCTTATTTTGTTCTTACAAATCTTAATTTTTAAAGTAACTTTTATTGCGAAATCAAAAGTTTTATTCAATGCGTACATGCGTATAATAATGCGATATTTTAATTACGACTAATTTTAAATGGTATCGACTAACGGTAAAGAATCTTGTTATATTTAAAGTAATAATTGCCTTCCCAATGAATGATCAATCACTGTACACAATTGTTCGTGTCACAAACATTAGCACCGATCAATTTGCAGTCCATAGGGATTGAAGTTTACGAAATTTTAAACATTCGTCAAAAATAACAAGAACGTTTTTTCTATGAGATTTACAAAAAATATATAATTCAAAATGATAAACCTCTATTAGAGAATAAATGTAGTAACTTGACTGCAGGAAATTCCTTGAAATGTCAAAAGGCAAATGTACACACATTTATAAGGTATATAGACAAGTCCCATCATCTTGCTCGATTGCAACTGTCACACATTTCCGGCAGTATAATAACATAATATCCTAAAAGCATTATTTGTTCAAGAAATTGTATACAGGCTATAAAGCTATTCATGGTTGTAGCTCTTTCATTTGTTTCGTTGTATTTGTTTCAATCGATGTTGTACGCCATTCTGTTTCCTTAACACTCACTGTAGCACCGTTTCTGTGTAACCACTGTGTTGACTCCTTTGCTCTGTCTTGTTCCCAGACGACAACATACCGGTACAAACCGGTTTCAAGTCCCAGGAGGCCTGACCCATTTCTGAGTCAGTGTGATCGACTCGGAATCTGTGTCGAGATGACCAAGAAGTTAGTCAAACTGAGGCAGAATTCGAGCTAAATACAATTTTATTTAGCCAGTTCCGGTTGAGCCTGACACAGAAATGGGTCATGACCTTTGAACCCAGGATCCGGGTCAATTCTGACCCGGGAGTTTTTAGAGTGTTCTCTTTGTCCGACTCACAACACCAGAGAGACACAGATATGGTCGTTAATTATTTAACTCAAAAATAAATAATTGATAAAACTATTAGTAATTTTTTTCCATTTGATATGGTGATAATGGTAGAAAGGGAAACTTTTCAAGAAACAAACCCAGGTAATAATAAAGGGCCATCTCTTTGCCTTCGCAAAACCTTTTGGGGAAAAAATATAAATCAAAAACTTATAATTACAATAATTGTTCAAATGCCAATAAGAGATGGGCATAATGGATGTGTTTAATGTTTACAGTATGAGCTATATAAATGGTATAAATGTAATACTTTGCATGTTAATTTCTTAATGAATATGTATGAGCTTGTATAAACTTGCCAAGTATATTGTGCGAAAGATTGAAACGAATGTGCTATTCACAATATCAAAACATTGCTAGCGTCACTGTCAAGATTGCTACACATATAAAATGTTTTTAAAACTTGCCGAAAGTATTGTGACGTTCCGAGCGGAACGCACGGGCAACAGTCCTTCTTGGTATAGAATTGTTTTAACAAGTTGTACAACAGTAACGAACACTTTAATAAACATAGTTCACTTTGAAAAGCGCTAAATACTCGCCATTGACGTTTAGTCACAATATTTACTGACAGAGTTTTGGTTCTTCTTTTAGTTTTGGTTCAGGACCTCCGTTTCATTATTTCCCTACAGACCCTTCTTATAGGGCAGCAGTCTCAAAGACAAACCGCTTTCTGTCTGACTTACAGACACGTATTGTAACATCCAGTATAAGTTCTTTTTAAGCTTGGAATTTCCTCTTAAAAAGGGAACTGGCATTGACTGTAACATACAGTCAGGTGAAGGACATTTGGTTGCACAAACTTCCGTTTAGTATATTATTGCACCGTTTCTGTGTAACCACTGTGTTTACTCCTTTACTCTGTCTTGTTCCCAGACGACAACACACCGGTGCACACCGGTTTCAAGTCCCAGGAGGCCTGACCCATTTCTGAGTCAGTGTGATCGACCCGGAATCTGTGTCGAGATGACCAAAAATGTAGTCAAACTGACGCAGAATTCGACTTAAATACAATTTTATTTAACCAGTTCCGGTTGAGCCTGACCCAGAAATGGGTCATGACCCTTGAACCCAGGATCCGGGTCAATTCTGACCCGGGAGTTTTTAGAGTGTTCTCTTTGTCCGACTCAGAACACCAGAGAGACACAGATATGGTCGTTTGATTATTTACTTTAAAAACGTTAAAAATTGATAAAACTATTGGTAATTTTTTCCATTTGATATGGTGATAATGGTAGAAAGGGAAACTTTTCAAGAAACAAACCCAAGTAATAATAAAGTGGCCATCCCTTTGCCTTCGCAAAACTTTTGGGGAAAAAAATATAAATCAAAAACTTATAATTACAATAATATGTTCAAATGCTAATTGAGATGGGCATAATAGATGTATTTAGTGTTTACAGAATGATCTATATAAATGGTATAAGTGTAATATTTTGTTATGTATGTTAATTTCTTAATGAATATGTATGAGCTTGTTTAAACTTGCCAAGTATATTGTGCGAAAGATTGAAACGAATGTTCTATTCACAATATCAATACATTGCTAGCGTCACTGTCAAGATTGCTACAAATATAAAATGTTTTTAAAACTTGCCGAAAGTATTGTGACGTTCCGAGTGGAACTCACGGACAACAGTCCTTCTTGGTATAAGAATTGTTTTAACAAGTTGTACAACAGTAACGAACACTTTAATAAACATAGTTCTCTTTGACAAGCGTAAAATACTCGCCATTGACGTTTAGTCACAATATTTACTGACAGCTCCAAGAACATACCGAGTTTTGTTTCTCCTCTAGTCTTGGTTCAGGACGCTCGTTTCATTATTTCACAAACCCTCATTAACTTATAGTGCAGTAGTTTCAAAGACAAACCGCTTTCAAGCACAAACTGACCCCAACGTCCTTCCCTTTACTCCTTTGATTGACCAATGAATAAAACAAACTTAGAAACAGTGAGTTTCAGTCAAACACTGAGTACAGTACACTGAATCCTGTACAATCGTTAAATAATATTTTGTAACAAGCAAGACTTGAGTGCATTAATAAATGCTGAAAATTGTATAATAAATTCATCTCTTTCACTCTTTCATTTGAATTTGTTCCTCTCAATCTAAAAGAAGCTTTTGCGTGTTAACTACAAGATTCCAGCTCCATTACTTCCTAAAATTATATAATTTTCAAAAATGAGCTTTCAAGTCATTCGTTTTGTTTGACTATGCCCCCTATCTGTTACCAAAGTCAACAACATTTCTTGACCGTTGTTCCTAAAAAACTGTTGCCAGGCGATGCTCTTATTTATGTTTCTCATTCAAACCTAACGGTTAAAAGGAGCATGGGTCTTACACAACTGGTCCCTGCACCTCTTCCCGCACCGTGATGCAAAAGAGGTTAAAACAAACGTACGTTTTATAGGACCACTGGTCACTGCTTTGTTTCGTTTGTATCTTGAGGCGTAATGGAATATTGCATGGCTTTTCATTGTCCATTACTTGAGATTTGTGTTTGATTGGTAAGACATGAGTCTCCGCTTTTCCAGACCAATTTCGGCAACATACCAATTTCGGCAACATACTTGAACTACCCAGCTTGTTCAATTTTCAAGAAACGATGATTAGGCCTATTATTGATTATTCAAATGTTTGCCAACTTTAAACAAAATAATCAACGAACGGATAACAGCGATTAAACAAACATGGAACTAAGCACCTCAAATAAATAAATAAATGCTGTGAAAAATGGGCCGGCCGTATGTGGGTAATGTGAGATCAGTTTACGCCCAAAACGAAATATAAACCAGAATAATAAAATAATGCATTGCGAAGATGCGTCAACGCTGTCTGCGAATAACGGCGTAAACCAATCAGCGATCAGATTCATTACGTCATGTCATGTCACGTATCTAATGTCACGAGTATCTAATGTTAAAGGCCCTGTACACTATTGGTAAGATCGAAAAACACAATGTTCACAGATTCACACATAACTTACATGATTTAAAGTAAGTAATGGTAGAAAGGGTTCCTTAAAATATTTCTGTCTAAAATGCTATCGTTTCTGAGAAACGAGTAAAACAATAGTAATTATCGCGCGCGATAATTTGAAAAAACAGAAAACACATAAGATCTCTTTTTACTATTTTCTCGTGACCTCGATGACCAATTGAGCTCAAACTTTCACAGGTTTGTTTGTTCATGCATATGTTTAACCACACAAAATGTGGACACTGATTTTGAACTGTTACCAAAAGTGTACAATACCTTTAAACCCAATATTAAACAAAGATCGGAATTAAATCAATTTCTCAAAAGGTGTTCTTTTACTGCATCTGCTATAGCGTATGCAACTGCCTGCAAAACACACGATTATCATCAGTATAAAAGAGACGGTACCTTTATACCTTCTTGTTCATCATCAACGTCCAATAAACTTCCAAATCCCATCAGGGACACAACATCCTTCAACAAATTTAAGACACTTCTGACAGCCCTCTTGTTTCAGGAGGCTTACCATCAATAACTTATTTATTTCTTCTGTGCCTCGGCGCCTTTGAGCAAACCTTGATTTAGGCGCTTTATAAATTGTGTATGATTGATTGATTGAACAAAGTTTATCACTCACACAGGTGGAAACACACACAATCTGACCATTCATAATGCGCAACCAGAGGATAGTTGGCGGGTACTTCTGGGCATTAATATTGCAATCACCGTATAAAGAAGAACGGTCACCTAGTGCTACACTGACTGTCACATCTCTGCCGAAGCATATAATTAGTATTCCGTCTTGCACATTTGAACCAACGAAACCGACGGTCGGCACAGTAACTAAACTCACATGTGCGCTCTCTACTCATGATCCCAGTAGCTTCTTGACCTGGTACGAATCTCAACCGAGTTTTTTCAATCGACTAGCTTTTCGGCACAATAATCAGCCAGCCAGGTCAGGTGTATTACATAAAGCGGATGCTGACGGAGTCTGACAACATAAGAGAGTTTACATGCGTAGCTGGTCCCCATCCAGGAGGTCCAAGTTGCTCCATTACGCCTCTTCAGATACCAACGACTGTCTCAATCTCACCCTCTCACTTGACGCTACTTGAACACGAGAACGCATCGTTCACGTGGACTTCAAGTCTACATTACAAGATAGTTTCCCCACTAAATCAAAAACAATTTAAGCAATGACAGCATTGGGGCTTACAAAAAAAAAAAAAAAAAAAATCTCGTAAAGTTGAGAGTGAGTCTGAGTTTTCTGGTTTTAAAGTAAGTTGAAAGAAGAATAAAAACATTTTTAATTGTGGCCATGCTGCATTTGCAGTCTTCGCGGTTGGCCCACTGTTTAGCGGTTATCAGCAGCGTTGTAGTCAAGCACTTTTAATATGAGCATCAAGTACCTTGGGTGGGCTGAGTAGTACACGTGTACGAGTACCTGGGCCAACAAGTACAGGTACAAGTGTCTGAGTTTCGAATGTTCTGATATCCAAGTACCAAGCTCATTATTCCAGTACCAACTAGTACTTGGATATCCGAGTACGAGTAAGTGGGCTGAGTAGCACTCGTGTACGAGTACCTGGGCCAACAAGTACTGGTACAAGTGTCTGAGTTTCGAGTGTTCTGATATCCAAGTACACAGTTCATTATTCCAGTACCAACTATAGTACTTGGATATCCAAGTACGAGTAAGACGACGAGTACGAGTACACAATATTTTATTTCATTTTGTTACTAATTTCTCTGAGTACTTTGCTAGGCCAGTATGAGTACGAGTACGAGTACCATCAAAACGGTACTTGTGTAGTACTCGAGTGAGCCGAGTACGGGTACTACAACTGACACTGGTTATCCGTTTGGGGCGTGTACCCAATAACGTAGAGAATGAAGGACACTGAATTCAACAAGTACCCACCGCAAACATGACGGTACTGGGCCATAGTGTTGTCTTGTGCCGATTTTATTCCTGCAGTTCTGTACACTTGGGACTTTTCATAACCGGCAGTGGGCCAGTCCTGGATCCCTAGCCTCAAAACTGTACGGCTCTGATGGTACAGATTCAGCACTGGGTCTGTCGAATTATAATGGCCAAACTTTATGGCAAAACAAAACCCCACAAAGCCTGCACCCAAACCAGTCAGTTGGGGCTACATGGCTTGGCCCAGGACCCGATTTCAAAGAGCTGCTAACCTTGCGCTGAGTCGGCTCTCTACCGAAAATCACACGAATGTGGTATAATATGTCATCTGGTTAAAGTGACCTTTAACTGGTAGTGTGGGGAGTTGGGAGCTGCTGGAAACCACAGAGCTGCTCAGAGTGCCTGACAGGCATTAACACCACAGAGCTGCTCAGAGTGCCTGCCAGACATCAGCAGCACAGCCTGATACAATAAATAGATGGCTGGAATGGTTCCACTTTATCGAGGGTTGGATGTGTGCGGGCTGTGTTGACCCTGATGCTAAAACATGTAGCAATTGTGTATGCTGCATATGGTTGTGGTTTTTCTTCCAGACCAAACCCCCAAAACTAGAAACTGAACCACCCCCCCTTAGATATGTGGAATAAACCAGTCGAGAATATCAAGGACATTCAACAACAAGATTATGCTTAACAGATTAAGGTTACCAGGTATCCAGATTAAGGTATCCTGCTTATTTTTTGCTAAGCAGAAACTCCTTGACCCTTAAAGGCGTGGTCGTCCCCCACTATATCCCGACGCTTGGGGGTACCAATATTTACCTCCACGCCATCTTTGATATATTTAAAATATTTTCTGTGCATTTCCCAATAATATTGTACATGAAAATACTTCTTTACATGCCCAGCTATTGTATAGCATTATTTGAGCCCTTTCTTCTTTGTGTATAATAATTATATTAGAGGGTTGGATCTTGGTAGGTCTGTATTTGACATGGATATTTAACAAAACAAATCTCTGAGAACTAAGATATGGGTATAGTGGAAAGGTCCAGTCTAGGATATCAAGGAATATGATTCCCCCAGGTCATTACACCTTGGAGCAATGGCTTAATTAGTCACTAGAGGATTGATTTATCGGTACCCAGACTCGTTAAAGGGATTATTAAGCAGCTCTCTGAAATTGGGCCAAGTTCCAAGCCTCTGTGCAAGCCCAGAATGGGACGGTTCCGTTAAATACCAGCATTGGTCCGGGTTCCGGTCTTACAGTATGGCAAATCGGAACTGGGCCAGTTCTGGCTCGTTTCCATAATGTTTACCTGGGTTGTCCAACACGCCAGTGTTCTTTCACATTATCAAAAAATCAGCAAAAGTTGTAGATGGGGAATGAATGTTTCATCATTGACCATTGAAAATGAGTATTATGCAATGAATGTCGGCACTCACCCATCGCTTAGTGTCTTGTATTGTGCATGCAACTTGCTCTGAGCTACTCTCTCCATCAGCTACCAATATACACCATCTATTATGAAGTAGCAAACGTTTACATAAGCACATTCACAGTATCCCAGTCAGGACACTTGTGCCCTTGAGCATGCAAGGCACTGAACCATAATTGCTTTGTAAAAAAAGTTGGGAAGGTAGTGCAGTGTGCTCTACCAGCCAGGCTCCTAGTGGATGATAACCATGCCTACATGCTTTGTAAAAAAGTTGGGAAGGTAGTGCATTGTGCTCTACCAGCCAGGCTCCTAGTAGATGATACCCATTACTTGATACTTGAAGGAGTAATCCCCTTGCAGCTGGACAGCTAAACTGGGATGCCTACAAGCTTACGGACTGTGAAGGGGGTAACCCTGTTTCAGCCCTCCAGGTCCAGTAGGTGGCACCTTGCCCCTGTTGATAATTGATCTGTTTCGACAGCCCAAATCGGTTCAGTATAGCCCTCACCTTGGTCCAGCCTTGTGAGTTAGGCGATATCTCATAAACAACACACAGGTCTAAGTTTTGGCACATGTGTATCATTAAAACTTGATTAGGAAGACAACCCGACCTGCCCAAACATGATTGTCATAACGAAGGGGAGTTACATGGAGATTTTTGACAGAATAATGCACACTTTAACTCACTTCCCGATAAGGTTAGAGAACACCCACTCACTGTTATGAACTACAAAAACCCTTATCAATGCAAAGAAATGTTGGAAAGTCACTTACTCTCTTCTATTCATTTTATAAAACGATAATTCGGCTTCGTACATCATCACTCATCGACGAGGTCTTTACAGACAGACAGAAAGTGATTGTAACAATTACGCCAAAGAGGGCGTCATTTCTCAAAATGAAAAAAAACGAACAGTACACAAACCGTCCAAAGTGGCACGCGTGTCGCCGCGCTCTTCTTTCGCTGGGCCCTGGGCCCAATTTCATAAAGCCTGTAAGCACAGAAAAATATTGCTTACCAGAAACTGGCTACCAGCCAACATTCCATAAAGTTTACATTGTTGTGACTGGTGTCTCATTATTTTTTTGCTTAGCAAAGAAATGCGTTAAGCAGTATTTTCTGCTAAACAGCTTTATGAAATTGGGCCCTGGTCACCGGTCTCATCTTTTGGATGAGGCGGTGAGACCGAGCGAAGTACGAATCTTTACACAGTTCGTGCCCCTAAACTTGGATCGAGAACCTGAGTATTAATTGACTTTGTCACATTTGAACCAATTGCAGTAGAGTATGGGACTTATGGGCTAGAGTGTATTGTGTTACCTGAGGGGACCGGGTTTTATATTTTTTTGGGGGGGGGGTGGGCGGGGGGCACGTATTTTCCAACGTTCTTTCGAGTGATTATTAGGAAACTTGCCACGTTTGTTTATTTGTTCGTTGCACTGTATTCTACATGATAATGCAACAAGATTTTCAAAAATTGACAATTAATGGGCATTATTTTTAAGTCATTTTTTTTGGGGGGTGGGGGTCAAAAATCATTCTTTTGCCATGATTGCCGGAATTTTTGTGTTCAAATATTGTAAAACTTTTAACTTTTTAATTTTGACATGATCTATAACATGACAAAAATATTTCAGTGCTGAATTCACCTTTTGGGGCGTTCTACTAGTAATCTGTTTATCCCCTGATGGGAATTTTCCAATTTAACAACAGCAAGCGGTAATTTCCTGTTGTAAGAGACGTTCGTGGATGACAGCGCCCTCTCGCCGGACAAATTGTGACTCTGCTGCCAGGGGCGTCAACCGTACACGCTGCCGGCTCCACATCACTTTATCACGGTGGATAGTTTTAAAAGCCTAAACATTTCTTGTTGTTGCTGTTTTGGGCCAAACAGGGTCTCCAAATGTTTTACAGGTTGGTTGGATGGCGTTTGTATTGAACAATAAAAGGTAGAGATGAACTTTCTTCTCCAAGTCAATGATACAGTCCGTCATTGGTATAATAATGGGGTCAATTGTACAAAATGCATTTATTCATTCATTCATTCATTCATTCAGATTTATTTCAGTGCTCCCGGGTCAGAATTAACCTGGATCCGGGGTCCTAGGGCGGCCCCTGACCCATTTAGGGGTCAGGCTGACTGGGGTTAAGTCAGCTCAAATCCAAATTTGTAGTCCAGTGTCCGGGTCAGCCTGACCGATCTCTGGCCATTTTTGACACCGATTCCGGGTCACGATGACCCGGCGGCATTCGGTCAGCTCCCCTGGGACCTGCAACCGAGTCAATTCTGAGTGGGGATTTTTTTTAATTTTAGAGTCTGTGGATAAGTAAGGCATAAATTACTGTAGCATAAAAAAAAATCAAGATTGTATTTGTGGAAAGTTTTGATGATAACTGCATTTTTACGAAATGTAGACCTATGCAAAACTGTTCTACCCATGCCTATCGACATACAAGATATAAACAAAAGTCAAGACACTGAATTGTAAAGTTTGACAAACAAGAATACATGTAAAGTATTCGGTAATTTAAGTTCTACAGAAGCATTATGTAGGCCCTATGCATCTAGTTACTGTGTTTTTTAAGGTAGCGGTGAATATTGGGAGATTAAGAAATTGTTAAATCTGGTTATAGCTATATTGCTTTCAAAAATAGCGTTGGAAATAGACCATTATTAGGCAAAACAAAAACATGTTTAGGGTACTGACTTTTTTTTAAGTAAGGAGGAGGGCCTTTTCGGTGTGCTAAAGTCAAAAAAATACAATCTTAATTATTTAAAAAAAATTAAAAAATTTGTCAGAGATTGTTTACAAATAATTGTTTTCGTTAATAAAAAAATATGTAAAAAGGAGGCAGCCTCTGAAAAGGAAGTGGGCGGAGACGCTAAACATGTTTTTGTATTTTTTGTGCCTTTACATCAGTTTCAACCAACAAAATATGTTCTATGCGGTGTTCTGGGTATTGACTTAGTTAATATCGGGGTAGGCACAACACATGAAGTTAAACACGGCAACGTAATGTTCATGTAGGCTATTTGAACATTTTTTTTAATAACTGCATACATTGAGCTTAAATAGGTCAGAACGTTAGATACAAATTTAGCCTTAACGGAGTAGTATGTTTCACGGTTACCAACATTAATAGTGGCGTTTAAGAGCACCGGATTCAAGCTTCGGTGTTTTTGATCAGCAGAATGTGGGTACCAGCCAGACAATACCATTATGCCTTGTCCTCTGGATGGGACAAGAGCCGTAGGTCCCGTGTTTTAGAAACGGTCGTGCATGCAATCACCCTGAACACTTATTAAAGCCCTTTTCACACGACAGCGATTTAGCAAGTGTCCCTTGCTTTTTTTTTTTTTAGCATGGTTTTGAATTTTGAAAAAAGTGCTCCCCTTGTGAAATTACTCCAATGTTTGTACTGTCCATAAAGGACGGCAAATTTGAGATTTCACTAGGGACCTTGGACAGTCTAATCGTTGTAGTTGTCCTTTCACACGAAGTGCAATAGGTAAAATTTCATAACCATGCTCAGGTTAAGCAAGGGACCCCTGCTAAATTGCTGTCTTGTGAAAAGGGCTTTGTCGTGGAAGACTAGTGTTCTCTGATTCACACAGGAAGCACCCTTGTTTACAGGTTTCCTCAGGCTTGCGAGCTACAGTGAATATTAAGTTCACCTATGTCAGAGACATTCTGGTTTAATTACCGGAAATTTAGAATAATTACTTATTGTAAAACAGCTAGTTTTTTTTGTAAAAAATTTAAATATACATTGAATTTGATATTATAAAACTTAGACTCTGCTCTGAGCCATCCTAAGCAAGTATCAAGTTAGTATATACACTGGAGGGAGTACTATAGACAGCGGTAAAGTGTCAAGCACTTGGAATAAAATTAAGCGATTCATAGAGCTAATATAGTTTTGATTTTATACTTCAGACGTCATTCATTAATTTTGTCCTTTCTATATTATGTAAGATTATTGTCAATGTTTACCCCCTCGAGATGAGTGCTTGATACTTGGTTGAGGTTGGCTCCATTTACATGAAAGTGGACCAAGTGAGTACAATTCGTGTCTCGAATAAAATCTAATCTAATTGACGTAGGGCCTACGTTAAGTTTTTTTGCTAAAAAGCCAGCCACATATTTTCGAAATGTTAATATTGAGTTTTTTGCTAAAGCCAGTCAATTTTTCACAATTCAATATTTAGTTTATTTATACAGCTTCGTCTGTCATTGTGACGAACTGCGTCATCAGCGAATAACCAAAATAACATTTACGTAGTTCCATATAATAATATCATTGATGTACATAAAATAACAACGGTCCCAAAACAGAGCCTTGGGCGACTTTATACACGAATATATGAGGGAGCTCTGTCGCAACCCAGAATTACAGGTGAAACTCGTTTTCTGTTTAATAAACAACCTCTTAACAAGTTCATAGCTTTCTCACGAACAAAGTTTTCAAGCTTAATGAGTAAAAAATATTATTAATGTTATGATGTATTGTGTCGAAAGCCTGTGAAAGGTCCAAACATGCAAATAGGCATATTGTGGTCGTCAAACGGTTTTAAGAGTTTATTCACAGCCAAACAAAATGCTAGCTCAGTGGGGGGGGGATATTCCTTAACCCGAACTGCGAGAAAAGTAAGCTGTATCTATCATTGAACAACATGAGCCATTTTTTCTGTTAATTTCTCATAACAGCTTCGAGAAAGTTTTAAGAACAGTAATGGGTCTAAACATCCCATTTGTCGTCTCCTTTCGTGTATAATTGGGGCGATGTTACCAATGTTTGTTATAATGAAAACACCAGGGCCCATCTTCATGGATCTGCTTACCGTAAGCAACGAATCGGCGCTTACGGAAGGCAGAGAATTCCGCGCTTACATTAAGTGTATTGAGCGCGTGCTTAAGAGTCCACGTTACTAGCCAGTCTTTGCTTACATAGCTAGTGCAGCAATTCGTCGCTCGCCCTGTAAGTAAATAATGGTTAGCGCATGCGCAGAATTCGGCGTTAAGCAGAGCCAGGAAATTGGGTCAATTTCATAGAGCTACTTAAGCAGTATAATTAATAGTACTTAACATTTTCTTTCCGCTAAGCAAAACTTAGCAGCGTACCAATCACGGATGGTACGCGTGGAATAGTATGTCGGCTGGTAACCTCATTCTTGTAAGTATATTATTGCTTAGCTACTTATTGTTTGCTTAAGGCTAAGCGCCTCTAAAACAAATTGAGCTCGAATGACCAGATGTTTCTACGCGGGTTAAGCCACTGACATATTTACCATTTATTGGAGTAGATCTTTGAATTGTTGAGATTGTTTGAGCACACAACATTTGTTACATATGTAGATTTCAAAACAATGTGATGACACTGAATTAATTAATATATAATAAACTTTCCCGTGGAGTGATGGATTAATGCATTGGTTGTCTTCTTGAACTGAAGGTACAGACTCCACTTAATGAGTTTCTTACGTAAGGAAATAAACTGTAAAAAAGGCGTAGGGCCTCGATACGCACAAAATGTTCTTCGTAAATAGAGCTTAGCAAAATACAAACTAAATCATTGATCAAAACGGATCAAAAACACTAGATTGGCAATTACCATGGAGGCAGATGGCTAACACATTAAGGGGCAGATTGTAAAGGCATTAGCACTTATCGACACGCAACAAAATGTCCAAAATGGATGGGCACTTTTCCAATCTTTGCTACAATGTAAAAAGCATACTTTATGAAAATGGTAGATTTCCTGTTACCGCCATTTTGCTTAATACTTATACCACAATAACGTATTAATCACGAAATAAAATTTGTACATACACTTATACAGATACACTTCTACTTGCCCCCTTCCATCCGCCACTCGGGAACTTTTGTGTACAGAAGACAACAACATGATGTCGGCAGATAATAGAGGCCCCTTTTATTGTTCTATCATTCTTTAAACTGGCCAAAGAGTCCCTTGATGATAAGAACAATGGGACTCCACTCAATAACCAATTAGCTTGTAAGTTTAGAAACTGCCCGGATACGATTGTACTCTCTGACGACTTTGTTCGTTTTTTAATCTTACATTTTTTTAATTAATCAACCCTCTTTGAGCTATATGCGCTGACTCATTGTTCGATGACTGCTAAAAGTGCACCTAAGGATAGCCTTAATTAAACCCATGTGCATGGCGCTGCTGTATGAGCCAAACGCCTAGGATAGCTGGACAATCCGTAGTTTAAAGCAAGCGTACTTCACAGGTTAGCAGAAAATGTTTGCTTGTCCTGTTGTTCCATTGTGTATCAGACCCCAGGAAGAGCCATTCCGTTGCCAATTCAAACTAAGAACTAACAAAAGTGTACAAAACCAATTCGGACGTCTCTAAGAAGAACTCAGTCCAAACAATGGGAGACAAAGAGAAGTTCTCTATTTAAAGGCCCTGTACACTATTGGTAAGATCGAAAAACACAATGCTCACAGATTCAAACATAACTTACATGATTTAAAGTAAGTAACGGTAGAAAGGGTTCCTTCAAATATTTCTGCCTAAAATGCTTTCGTTTCTGAGAAACGAGTAAAACAATAGTAATTATCGCGCGCGATAATTTGAAAAAAACAGAAAACACATAAGATCTCTTTCACTATTTTCTCGTGACCTCGATGACCAATTGAGCTCAAACTTTCACAGGTTTGTTTGTTCATGCATATGTTTAATCACACAAAATGTGGACACTGCTTTTGAGCTGTTACCAAAAGTGTACAATACCTTAAAGGAACATTACAGAATTTGTTTTTGCTAACAAAACAGTTGCTGGCAGTGTAAGCACTTTATGTAATCCACCATATACATAAACTGACAAACCTGTAGAAGTTTGAGATCGATCGGCCATCTGGGTCACGAGAAAATAGTGCAAAACCGATTACAAATTTGCATGTGCTATACAGTGCATGAATAAAACGCTCATGAGCGATAAACTCCAATCGGAAATTAGTTTGATTTATTTCTCATCAATTATGGCATTTCAGACAGAAATATTTCTAGGGATGTTTTCTACTATCATCATCATTAGACCGTTTAAGTTTTATGTAAATCTGTGATCTTAAAGAAAATTTTACTTACCACTTCTGTATTACGTTCCTTTAATGGATTTACAATTTAATGGAATTAAACAAAATGATTCTCTCCATAACCGTAGTTCTTCATAACCGTGCCTATAAATCAACTTTACGTTGAAGAACAAAATTTAAAAAATCTATGAGTCTACCTTAAAGCGGAGATTTTGAGACCCCAAAATGCCGAGGTATAAACAGCGATATGAAAACGATGACCATACTGCACCTAAGAGCATGTTTTATCCTTCTGTCAATACGACTGTAAGTATGAATCTGCATTTCACACTAGTGCGAAGAACACGTAGACTCATCGGACGATATGATATTTACCTAATCGATCGTTTCAGTTTGCAGTGGATGTGTTTTGCCCGCTTCGCCGCCCGTAGCTAGTTTTAGTTCTACGGATGTAAGCACTTGCGTAATTCCAAAACACGCTACTCAAGTGGAAACATATCCATCGGACAACCAACAAAGTCCGGATCGTAGGTCCCCACGGAGATAGAGTGTCGAGTGACGTCAGAGGGCGGAGTCTCCTCCACGGACAGATGCGCTTCGACGCCAGTCACCTTGGGTGTCACAGGGTTGTTTCTTCTCTGTCTTCTTCATCAGATCTGGCTTCGCGTATAACGCGTCCACGTCGCCGCCATCTTCTCTCCCATCCTTATCGTCTGACGTCATGACTGTTGACGGGCTGTCACCGGTGGCGTTTGCGTCTTGGGTTGCTCCTGCGATCGTCACGTCGAGAACCTGGAACTGCCACTCTGGAGAGGGCATGTTGACGACCACCTCGATGGTTTTGAGCCGAACCGAGTCTCCTGCAACCAGGTCCTGAACCGAATTGCTCGAAATGGATAGCCTAGGCGAACTCAAACCCTCAATGGCCTCGTTTTTCTGCGATTTTCTCCTCTCCTTTGCCCCGCCAGCTTCGGTGCCTCTTTTCTTTGTGTAGCCTACGAAAATGTACACCATCACTCCGATAATGAGCAGAGCACACAGTGCCAAGAGGCTGAACACTGCAGCGATTGCACGGTTCTCCGATCCGCCACCGTTGTCCGATGGGCTCAGCTTTGGAGAGATTTCCCCTGCGCATTCTTTTATGCAACCTCGCACGTCGGTAACAAAGCTGATACCGTTTCTCGTGGTCGTGTGTTTTGTGTGTGTATCTAAGTCTCATCTGTTGTGGATTTCATGACGCCTGTGAGAACGGCGTAGTCACGGTCATTTCTTGAAATGTCATGGCGACTGTAGTACCAGTGTTAGCAGAAGATGGTGTTGTCTCTTGACTCGTTATCACTAATTGCGTCGTCGAAACATGTAGTTTCGCCACGCCAAGCGCCTTCGTTATTGCGTTCAGGACGACGCAGCGCACTGACCATGCCGTTGTCGTCCGCATTTAGTCCCGTGATGGTTAAAGAAGACGAGTTCCCGTTATTCACAACGAAAAACCTTCCCTTGCTCTCTGAAATCTTGACGGCACTATTCCCTGATCCATACAACCATCGATAATTTTGCACCGGCGGGGTGGCCGTTCCACGGCATTGGAACGTCGCATTGCCCGCAATGACCGCGTTCTGGACGTCGGGGTGATGTAGCCCGTATGGGCTCATCAAGAGGTGTCACGCTGCAGTTCATGCCGTTCTTTGTGGAAAACGATTGCCCGACAAGGCAGGTGAACTCAACAAAGTTGTCCGTTTCTGCAAGAGTCTTGACAAACGAGATGCTGTGCTCACTGGCCAGGTCGGCCTCTGGTTTGATCTGAACCGTGCCGTCTATCCACCACGTCAGCATGTCCGGGGAGATGCCCCTGGGTGCAATGCAAGAGAAGGTGACGCTCTGCCCGACAGTTGGGGACTCGGGGTAGAAACTGCAGTTCAACGGTTCGTTGTTGTCTTCCAGCACCACACTAAGGCTGCCAAGTGGCGAGCGAATTGATGTCTCGCCTATGACAGCAATACACTGGTACCGACCATAATCAGCAACTTCCGCGTTGGTGATCTTTAAGGTTATACTGAAGACCTCACCGACGTTTGCTGGTATCCAGGGAGTACCTTCTGCGTCGAAATTTTTCTGAACGGACTGGGCAGTCGTAACATAGGACCCGCCACTTCCCAATGCCTTGTACCAATGCATCGTCACTTTGTTTTGTTCGTTCGTTCGATCCACCGAGCATTGCAGGATGGCTTCTTCACCGACATGAACGGCCACATTGCCGGGTGTGGCGACAAAACTATCCGCCGTCGAAATCGGCAAAAAGAGCGCCACAAAATGATAAGAGCACCCCAGCACAACTCGAGCCTCGCCATCGTTTAGTTATAGCCAAGAAAAGTCCTCGTGAAAAGGAAAAACTCCACCCGTTGGTAAATAAGTCTTATATATATAATGAATTTATAAAGTAGACTCTCTTCAAAGTGAAACATTGAGTGACTGTTGTGCTGGTTATGTGACTGGGTATATCATTTAGTTGGCCTTTGTTTCCGGTTTCAACTGACAGAAGGGGTTTTGAGAAGGCCAGATATTGTGCGTTTCCTGCTCATTGTCTTGACAACATGAAGTACAAGCCAAAATCACTGGAACTGTCATTACCACATGGAGGAAGTTTTGCAGCAGCTTTATTCTGTCTTCGTTGGTTTCAAACAGTAAGGCGGATAGTTTTTATGGACATTGTTGCCTTATTCTAGGACTAATCCACACTTGTCGGGTACCAACTCGAGGGATTAGTTCTAATCATCATATTGTTGTTGTTGCAAATAATCCAATACTTACCCCAAAAATTAAATTAGTACCAGTTTTCCAAAGATTTTCACCGTCGAATATAAAACCTCTTAAGCCTTTTCCGTTTGACGTCACCAGAGGAAAAAAAGTACACATGCCAACGGCTATTTAGATAGTATCGTAATGTTTAAGCCCGTCATGTGTATTTGCACGGAGAGCAACAAATAAGTCGTGCATACTTAAACAGCCGTTATATTGTCATTTGGCAAGGATGGCTGCCTGTAAGCGAGGGTCTTGCCAAAATAACACTGTACTTATTTTTCACAAATAGAGTAATCATTCAAGAGGTATTGTGTTGACAGAGCGGCGTAGCCAGGGAGGGGGGGCATGGGGAGGGCACAAGGGGCAAATTTTAAAGAAAAGAAAAGGGGAAAAAAGAGGAAAATGCGTGTTTGTATCATCTAATGTGTTTGTATCATCGATCGCGATCGGGATCACTACCGCAGCCACAAAATGCCAAGAATATAAGAGGATGTTGACCCCCTGCAGAGTCCCCCCCCCAAAATAAAAGCAGACCCCCACCACTGACAAATCTATTCCCTCTGCCCCCCCCCAATTGAAAGCAATTTTCCCCCTTTACCCCCCCCCCCCCACCGCTGCCGAAAAGTCCTGGCTACGCCGCAGTGTGTTGGTGTAGGTTACAATGTGAAATTTCAGCCCTTGGCCCATACGTGTCCCTTGTCAGGACACTGCTGTTTACAAGCTTTGGTTCCTAATGGATCCCCTCGTGCAGTTCCACATTTACTTTATTCTCATCTCTATAATTTCATTTACATAAAACATTTGGGTTGGTTTACACTGTTGAACATTTAACTTAAAACCTTAATCTGAAAATGGTAAAACTGTGTGCGATTTTTCTGGGAAATCCTAACCCTGGCGAATTCCCTGGCAGCAGATATTTCCCACATAGGATAACTACTGCCTGGGGCTGAAAGCGAAATAACCCCAATGATCTCATCCCTGAGAAATTGCAGGAAGTGTAAAACTAGACTGGTCCCATGTCTTTATCCGCAAGAACAAAGACAGGCACTGGTCTTACAGGCCGAGTGATTTCATCGGATACGATGATTTCATTGGATAAACGTGCAGTGACGTAGGCTTTCCATATCTGTGTTATGATTGGTCCGAGGTGATGTAAGTTGTCAGCTTGCACTTTCGATCGTCTGCATGCAGCGTGTGCACAATGTCTGTACGTCAAGTTGTTTTATTCACTTTGTAATTTGTACATGGACATATCTGTGTGAATTGTCTGCGAATCTCCTAGTAAAATGAGTGCGAGGTCAAAGGTACAGCTGACAGCATCCGGTCAGGCAGGTATCTGGCGTTGTTCACGAGCCGAGTGAGACGTCTTAATTATGTTCAGGCTAGTGTAAAACCGACGTGGGGTGGCGTTAGGTTTCACGTTCATTCCCTAGGAATTGTCTATTGTTATTGGCTCTGTACACTCTAAACACGACTGGGTCAGAATTGAACCGGATCCAACACCTGGGTCAGACTAGACTTGGTCCCAAGTCTGCGATCGTGGCTTTTAGTCTACCCGATAGCCGATACATTACTGCCTGAAATAGCGCCCTCTTGTGGACTAACTTCCGTCATTAGCCTACGATCACAGACTTGGGAATCTTGTTCATCGGTTTGTACACACCCTATGGCGAATTAGTCCAAAAGTGGACGGAACACTCTGATTGGTCAGAATCACAGAAGCCTTCAATAAAATGCATATTCAAACCGTTTAACCGTTTATACCACGGGATATAGTACAAAAATACAACATTGATGCACAATATAACTAATCTGCCTCTGCTCAGTAATTCAAATTAAGTTTAGAATAAAAAACACACAAATTGATTCTAGTTTTTTTATTTAAAATAAATTAAAAGGTTGGAGAAAAATCGCTCGACGATTCCAGTCAAACCATAGGTTAACAGTTTTTCTTCTAGTAAAAATCAGGTATTATATTACGTTTATTTTTCAACAGTTTAAGATCTTGTACTATTGTTTTAGCTATGAATTATAAATACCATACGTACCAAGCACTACAAAATTAAAACCAAGTTAAGACCAATGAGATTTTACTGAAAATGCTGATGTGATTGTAACCTACAGTAATAGACGCGGCCAACATGGGTTTTGTGGCCTCCTGATTGGTCATCTCTCTGGCATCAGTGCTGTTATGTAAATTTCAGTTGTGAATAAATGAATATTCCGTACACACAAGAGGGTCAAATCTGAGATTGCGAGCTAGGCGTTTGATAGCTAATCTGTGTGGGCGTTTTGCGTGGCTATTTCCCAGAGAAAAAAAAACGCGATCTCAGACTTGAAATCAAGTCTAGGGTCAGACTGAACCGGAAACTGGTGTAAATATGAGGTTTTAGCTTGGATTCTGCGTCAGCTTGACGCATTTTGGACTCATTTTGACACAGATTCAGGGTCAAACTGACCCACAGATTGGTTAAGCCCCTAGCATCCAGGCTGGTGCTGGGTCAATTCTGACCCGGATTTTTCAGATTGTATTTTCAAAAGGGCTTGAAACTGATCCGCGAGAGACTGTTATGTGACGCTTGGTGGCAGCAGACTTACCAGGTAAATAATTCATTGCCCTCGCATGCTCATAATTAGAAACCAGGCAGAGGAGCCTTGACTCCAACAGGAACCTGGTATGGGTAGAATGGTACCCTGTCTTTATCCGCAAGCGCAGCCACCAAATAATGAGAAAACAGAGCGTCGAGCTCATTAGTTTTTTGTAGGCCCTCAAAATATTCTATATTAGACAAATTTGAGAGCCCCAGAGAGTGTTTTAGTGTAAAAATGTTGCCCAATTGTGACCTCGGGGTTGTTGACTTCCAACTTGAGGTATTTTGGATGACATATGGCCCTGAAATAGGTCCTATTTGCTGAGAGGTGTGGGGGCATTTTTCAAGATTGATGCTCGCACGTTTTGAAAATTACACCTGTGTAGGGGTATTTTCATTAGGAGGGACTTCCCATATCAAATTGAGCAGAGAATAAAAGTTCAAGGGTCAATTTAAAATATTTTTCCCTTTACTGTAAAAAGCTGTGAGACTTCTAGGTATTTTTTGTGTATTTTTTTTAAATATAAATGCTATGGGAGTTTATTTGGTGGGGTGCACCCGTAGAGATGTCTTCGTGTGTTGTGGTGTAGCGTGTGGTTACACGTTGTATTATGACATGCGAGACCAATGGTACATCTTTCAGGTCGTTGCCAGGTTCTTTTGCCGATGTATGGGGCTCGTCCTCAAAGTTTACGTTCACGCATGCGTGAAAACACTATTGGTCGGCAAACGCCATAGAGTGATGCACTAGGCAGACACACAAGTGCGTATGCGTCATGACGGCGCGATGTTCCCTCATTTATTAGCCAAACAGTAGTTCCAGTGCGCCAGCGCGTTGTGTAATTTGCTTTTCACCGGAAGGGTCTGTTTCATGGCTTTCGCTCGGTCCCAGCGCCTCGTCCAAAGGTGCTGGGGTACACAATGCGCATTGGATCATTCCCCTTGACCTAATAACCCCAGTTATCTCTTCCTGCGTGAAGAAAGATTCGATAATCATTTAGCTCTATTGTGTAGCGCCATTGTAAACAACTATTGTCGTTATTTCATTGTGCTGAAAGTTTGCACTAAAAATAAGGAATCGAACGCAACATTCTTCTAACTGCATTGGTTTAAAAAGATCGTTTACAATATCCACGGAGCCTCCATTCTTTATCAAATCGTGCGTGTACCTGTTGTGGTTGTACGCATTGCGCCGACTGCAGCGCAATCGTTCCCATCATGCATCACTACATCCTGAACAAGAATTTGTACAAGCTCACCAGCCCAGCCCAGCGGTCTTGGATGAGACTGTTCGGGCCGAGCGACCGGACGGGTGGGGGCAAGCGACCGGTTGGGCCTAGCGATGTACATGGTCCTGCTGACAGCTTTAAGTGATGCTATTGGCCCCAAGCGCAGAATTCTGCAGTAAGAAGAGCCATAAATTGGGCTCTGCAATCTAAGCGGATATTTATCACATTATCATCTCCAATGTTACAGCAAGTTCCTTCAGAACAAAGTCAAACCGGAACGACCGGAAGACACAACTTGGTCTTCAGGAAATGACGCTCATTCCGATTTTCCAGAAATGACGCCTAGAGAATCGAACAGATTATTCAATGGATAAATCTCTGTCAACAGGAAATCATGAAAACCACTGGAGTCAGTTTGATTGTTGTTGCTCTATTTAATCAGTTGACTTAACCAATCATTAATGTGATCAACTAATGTCTGTTAAACAAACAAAGTCAGGGATTTGAGTTCATCTGGAAAGAATGATTAGTTTTAATCTGAAAGCTGAAGTATTTCTGACAGAAAGAAGAGTCCCTCAAAATCGAGAAAATAGCAAATGGAGACCCAGAATAACAGTTGCCTATTTTTATTGGTTCAATTGAAAATATAGATGGTCATAAACGTAATCCCCTACAAAGGCTTAAAGGAACATTACAGAATTGGTAAGAAAAAAACTTGTAAAATATACTTTTTGATCACAGATTTACATCAAACTTACACGGTCTAGTGATGATGTTGGTAGAAAACATCCCTTGAAATATTTCTGTCTAAAATGCCATATTTGATGAGTAATGAAAAACTAATTTTTTCCCGTTTGGAGTTTATCGCTCAGTGAGCGTTTTATTCATTTGTTGAATCTATATGATTTCATGCAAACGTGTAATCGTTTTTTCACTATTTTTCTCGTGACCCAGATGGCCGATCAATCTCAAACTTCTACAGGTTTGTCAGAAACTGTTTATGTACATGGTGGATTACATAAAGTGCTTACACTGCCAGCAACTGTTTTGTTAGCAAAACCAATTCTGTAATGTTCCTTTAACATATATATTTTTTCCCCCGCTAAAACGGGATCACATAATTTGAGAAAAATGTTCTCAGTTTTGTTGGATTGTGCGTTTGTTGACAATGGAAGGTGAAAGCGATTTCCCCATCCCAAAACATTGTATAACTATTACAATTCATATTTGTTTGTATTGGTTACTTTAATTCTCCAAACCAAAAAATATCACAACGTAAACAAGTCACTTAATTCCACTCATCACAATGCGATCAAGAACGAGACATCATTACTCATTAAATAAAAAGAAATGTTTGTACAACAAAATTATATATTTTACAAAAACATTAATTGAAAATAACAAGATTGTGACGTATTGTACTACTACACAGTCAAACCTCCTTCAGTGAGAAACCTCTCGTTTAGCGAGACTTACAAAATATGTTGTTTTGTTTTGTTTTTCCGTGTATGCGGTAACACTGTGTGTATATATCTGCTATTCCCTGTCGATATTGTTCTTTGAGGACTGTCTGGCCATTTATTCCACTGCCGCGGAGTAGATTTTCAGGACTCGGGAGACTATCATAGTTCTGACAAGAACTGTCCTACTTATTAACTACTACCTGGGCGGGAGATAGGAAATTGGCCGGGACAACTCCTTTCACTTTTTGTGGATCGAGGGCACCACTCGTTATTTAGTTTTTCTTGTTCGTCATTTTTTTTGGCCCCCTCTTTGAGTTGTTTGGCCTTTCCAATTCCTTTCCACATTATGGTAAGAGTGTTTGAATTCTTTCTCGATGCATTCAGACTACGTTGGCCAAAAGTGCGACTAAATCCAACAAACACGTATTGGTAACTATCTTGTTTGGCAAACGTTTTTTTTTTTTTAGCGATTACAAAACAGTACGTTAATATTGAATCGATTTAAACAGTGTTGGAATAAACATTAAGTACATTGTGTTTAAATTTATAAATATTTAGTTTCAAAATAGGTATGAATCTTCACTTTGTCTCTTTAATCTGTTGGGTTAAAATCCTTTAAAATCAGTACTTCAATTAACTTGTTCATGATATGCAAATCAGATTACCGCATGCGCATTGACACCATTGGTTGGCACGGTATAATGGCCATCATTTCCTTGGGAAGTGTACACCCCCCCCACCCCCTCCCATTTTGGGGGACCTTTAAGATTACACATGTAATCATGGCTTAGAAATTACTTTTGTGATGAGAACAAATTATTGAAAATCATTAGCTTAAAAGTCTTCAAAATTCTGGTTAAAATTCAAACAAGTTATTTTATGTCGTCCGTTTGCTATAGAACTTTCCATTGTTGATAAACAAACCGCGCTTGTTGGCATAGACGGCCGGAAGATGGCAAAAATGCAATCATGTTTACAGAATGTTGTGGCAAAATTCAACAGTTCTGCAAACTTGCAACTAATAAAAATACATCCCATGGTTGCTTGGTTGCTTTGTTTCCAACAAATTAAACACTTTCTTTGATGTTTGTGTAACACTGTCACCAATGTGCTAATCTGTGTTTGCTTTGTATTGATGGCTTTCCATAGCTTTCAATGTGACGTTGCATTACAGAAAGGTCTCTAGTCAGTGACCTGCAGAACAAACTTTATTAACACTGCTACAAAAGCCAAGTCGTTGATTCCTTTTCATTTTTAGGTACAAATAAATTGTAACAATAACGAAAAAGGGGGTAATTTCCCCCCATTCCTTACAGCTTTTTCAAAACTTAGGTTTTTCCATTAATTGCAATTACAGTTTGTGCTTGTTGAACTTTAGGCACACATACAACATTGGTAATTGTCAAAGACCAGCATCTGCACTGTACGTGATCCCAACATACATGAAATAACAAACATGTGGTCATCGCGGTTACGAGAAAATAGTGAAAAAGCCTCTTATGTTTCCATTGGTATCAAACATCGGATTTAATCACCGTGATAAAGACTAATTGTTTTTCTCTTTTCCTTAAAACTATAGCAATTCAAACAAAACTATTTAAAGGGAAGTTTACCGCCATGACCATCTTTTATACCATGTAAGTTATGTACAAATCTGTGAACATTTTTTGTTCTTCAACCTTACCAGTGTTGTGCACACCCTTTAATGTACAATCCGATTTTGTTCTATTTCGGGGCGTACGTTATTCTTTCAAATATTTCTAAGTTGATATGTAATAGTACACAGTGCCCATTTTTATGGAGCTTATGCGGTAAGCGATTATTCAAAAATCCGTTAGCTTAAAAATGACACTTGCTTGGTTACATGTACAATTTGTGTTCATTAAAACAAACCCTTTTTACGATTATTTTCCTGTTATACTTATTGAAGCGTATACTAATTATTCAAACCTAATTTAGTGATTTTTGCACTGTTTAATTTGTTTGATGAATAATAAAAGTTAACGGCGCAGTGCACTTTTTGTTCACGGCCCTTCTCTCCGTAGGGAACCATCAGCGCTTACGGTAGCGTATTTTTTTCACAGATTATCAGAGAATTTGCGTTTGTGTCTTTGTTTTCACGCTATCAGAAAGAATGGTACGTTTACGGGAAGCAATGATAAAAGCAAGGCCATGAAAACTCACTGTGAAACTTAACAGAAAACAGTTGGAGCGCTCTCCTTCTTTCATTTACACTGTACCAAAGAGATTGTTAAATTTGGTGAGTCATTACAACAGATCAACTTTTCCACTTAATGCGAAGGACGTGTAACCTCGTCAGGTATTGTGATGTTTGCATAATCGACTGTGTCAGTTTGCGATGGAAGTGTTTTGTCCACTTCGCCGCCCGTAGCTAGGTTCAGTTCGGCGTATGTAACATCTCCGTCCTCTTGTATGTCGTCGGTCTCTTCACAGCCCGAGTCCACGCTGCTCATGTCCCACGTGGAGGCGTCCGACAAGCCGTCCCAATCGTTATCGTCGGTATCCACGGAGAGATAGTGTCCGGCGACGGCAGAGGGCGGACTCTCCACGGGCAGGTGCGCATCGACGCCGTCGGCCTGCGGTCTACCGTGGTGTTTCTTCTTTTTCTTCTTCGTCGGGTCTGCCTTCGCGTATAACGCGTCCACCTCGTCCGGCATCATGACTGGCGACGGGCTGTCACCGGTGGCGTTTGCGTCTTCTTGGGTCACCTGTTCGATCGTCACGTCGTGCACCCGGAACTTCCACTCTGGAGGGGGTGGGTTCACGATCACCTCGATGGTTTTACGCCGAACCGAGTCACGAGTGACCAGGTCCTGATTTGAAGTGCTCACAGTCGACAGCCGCAGCGATCTTATACGCTCAATGGCTTTGTTTTTCTGCAATTTTCTCTTGAGCACCCGTCCAGCCTTTGGCCCTCCTTTCTTCTTGTATACCATGTAGACGATCACCCCGGCGACCAGAGCGCAGATTGCGAGGAGGCTGAGCACAGCAGCGATCGCACCACTCCCCGATCCACCGCTGTTGTCCGATGGATTCTGCTGCGGAGAGATCTTTTCCCCGCAGTTCTTCACGCAATCATGCACGTTGATAACTAAGCCGGTACCATTTTCCGTGGTTGCTTGATTTTGTGTGGTGTCCAATCCGTCAGCTTTGGTGGATTCCTTGTCCGTGGTCTCATGGGTTCTTTCTTGATTTTTGGCGACCGTGGTGCTCAGTGCAGAGACTTCAGCCGTCCGGGCAGAAGATGGTGTTGTCTGTTGATTCGTGATCTCCATTCGCTTCGTCGATACATGTAGTTCCGCCACGCCGAACGTCTTCGTGTCTGCGTTCAGGACGACGCAGCGCACCATCATGTTGTTGTCCTCCGTAGTTAGTCCCGTGATGGTGAAAGAAGATAAGTCCCCGTTATTCACAACGAAAAACCTTCCCTTCCTCTCTGATATCTTAATGGTACTATCTCCTGATCCATACAGCCACCGAAACCTTTGCACCGGCGGGATGGCCGTTCCACGGCATTGGAACGTCGCATTGCCCGCAATGACCGCGTTCTGGACGCTCGGGGTGATGTCAGCCCGTATGGGCTCAGCGAGAGGTGTCACGCTGCAGTTCATGTTGTTCCTTGTGGAAAACGATGGCCCAACCAGGCAGGTGAACTCGGCAAAGTTGTCCGTTTCTGCCAGAGTCTTGACAAACGAGATGCCGTGCTCATTGGCAAGGTGGGCCTCTGGCTGGATCTGAACCATGCCGTCCATCCACCACGTCAGCATGTCCGGGGAGATGCCCCTGGATGCAATGCAAGAGAAGGTGACGGTCTGCCCGAGAGTTGGGGCCTCGGGGTAGAAACTGCATCGCAACGGTTCATTGTTGGCTTCCAGCACCACACTAAGGCTGCCGGGTTGCGAGCGAATCGTCCCGCCTGCGTAGACAGCCATACACTGGTACTGACCAGAATCGGCAATTTCCGCGTTGGTGATCCGTAGAATATATCTGAAGACCCCACCGACGTTGCTGGTATCCAGGGAGTATCTTCCTGCACCGAAACCTTTCGCCTGAACGGACTGGCCAATCGTAATATAGAAACCGCCGCTTCTCGATACCTTGTACCAATACATCGTTATAGATCCGCGGATGTTTGTAAGATCCACCGAGCATTGCAGAAGGGCTGTGTCACCGACATGGACGGCCACATTGCCGGGTGTGTCGACAAAGCCAACAGCCGTCGAACACGGCAACAAGACCGCCACGGTAACGATCAGAGCACCCCAGCACAGCTTGAGCCTCGCCATCTTCTTGGTGTTGCGTCTAGAAAAGTCAACAGGAAAATGAAACTCGCCCTGTCTGTGGTTCGCGTTCTGGTGACTGGCTGGTCGTTGTGCGAATGGATTATTATCAATTATCTGGTCTTTGTTTCCGGCCTCGACTGACATCAGCGGTTGTGGGGGCCAGATTTTGTGAGGTGTTTCCTGCCCAATGTCCTGTGAATAACAAAGGGACAAGGACATTAGCGTGGGAGGAAATCCTCTATCCTGAAGACGGTTGTTATAATTATAAGAAAGGACGCAGCATACCTGAAGGGCTGTAAACAAGGTTAAGACATTAAACACTAAATCACTCACAAACGTAAACTAAACTGTTAAATCACAAACCAAAACACTGACAATATTATTTCACACTCAGTGAAACATATTGGAACTGTTTTGAAAGCGAATTATCACATTGGGAAGTTATTGCAGCAGCTGAAAAATGGTATGTTTTTATTATATTCAAACAGGAGTGAAGAGAAGGATATGACCATGGGCATGGAGGGGCCGGGAGAATTAGATTAGACGATGTTGGACTCGTTAAACATCGCATGCTAAAAATTCATCGCTGCGTTTCTGGTGACGTCGTCGGTGTTATTAACACGCTTGTACTTTGCAAAGCCGAGTCCATGGACATTCTTGGGGAGTTTTTAGCACCACCGGGCCGTAATTTTTTTCTTCTTCTGCAGCACACGTCGGCTATGGAGTCAACAGTTAAGGGGTAGGCTGTTCTTCGCTACCCCTTAACTGTTGACTCCATAGCCGACGTGTACTGCAGAACATAAATTTGCCACAGGGCCAGACTTATGTTTGATGTACACTCAATACTAACCCCGGGGGTTATCTTGCTCAACTTTAACCCTTGTCCCAAGAAGTGATAACTCTTTCCCGAGAAATGGCTTTTACCTATAAGAGTCTGCTAGGGCCAGGTTCGCTCAAGACCTGTCGTTGACCCTATAGTGCGTGGCTGAGTTAGCCCGAACTCTTTCTAGTCGACGATAGTTGGACTACGCCAGTCGACTGATTGGAACCAGCCTGGGGTGCGTTTTCGCGGCCGTAACCAACAACTGTTTCGGCAAATGCCCAGTGATTAACCAAGGGCCAAGTCAACTAAAACAGTTGTTACGACCGCGAAAACGCACCTCTACCAGGCATGGTCGTATCGCTGGTTATCAATAGCCGTTTTCATAGCACAGTGCAAAGTGGACCAGTTATCAGAAAAATTATAACATACGTTGACGTGACGTGGATAGCGTTGTTCGCACTTCAACTTCTGTGCGCTGCCCCATGTACGTCACTACACAACCACTAGTTAACCATTTTTCCCAGGGAATTTCATGTAATTTTTATTTTGTTTTACCGGAGGGAGGAGAATTGGAAGGACCAGAGAAAAACCCTGGAGGTCGGAGTGGACCACTACACAACACCCACATAATAGTCCTAGCCGTGAATCGAACCAGTGGTCCACCCATTTTCGAGACTCCAAAGCTTTCTGAGAATGATTTTTATTTATTTTCTCAGAGACCAGACATAGACTGACACCATTTCCCTGTTTCATTTGTTCGATATGAGTGTTAATTTCAATAGAACCGATCTCAAAAGTACAGCAGTGGTAGTTTAGTTGGATTCTCGCATTTCCAAATGATCATGTTTCGATTTCATTGGAACTTCACAAGGAGAGGGAAGAGGGAATAAATAACATGAGAGATCAAACAGGGAAGTGAGTACATCAATGTTTTCCAATTGATTAAATTCAATCACATCCTCTAACGTCCAATAAACGCACCATACCAGTCAAACTTGAATGTGTTACAATTTTTTTATGATTGAAAAGCCAACAGTTTGAGTTTGTCAGGGTTCACGGCATGTACACGCTGGGGTTAATAATGCACTTGCGGCACTCAAAACATACAATGGTAATTCGTGTGATCTTATTATTGTTTTTTTTTTTTTTACGATTTTGACATTAGTTCATGTTTTTTTTTGGGGGGGGCTGATAATGGTTCAAATTTGATGGTTTGAATATTCACATTAAAATGTATCTCTCCTTTTTCTGATAATTACCAATGCACTACTGCAATACTAAAAGGAACTGTGTACCCGTATTCTAAAATGTTGTCATATCGACTTGTGTTTGAAACAATTTGGTCCTTTTCATGTTAAGAAGAAGAAAAAACTCTGATTGTTATAAAAGGGCGTTGTAGGCGTGGTTTGGAAGAGTTGGTCATATTAATCCACAATTTGGGGCTAACTACCCTAATTAATTGTGTTGGGGTTCTTCCTCACGTGCATGCCTTAGTGTACAATTGTGCTTAGAGTGCCCCGGGGTTCCACTTCAAATTGCTATCATAAGTTTTATACTGGCTGTTTTTACGGTACACCGTTGCGAATTAAATGCAAGTTTGTCTTTGGCAACCCAATCGAAATATTTCGTTTTTGTAAACCACGAATAACAATAACAATGATGTCATTAGTTTCCAGTAGGTCCAAGTCAACTTAATGTAATACAGAGCTGTCCATTGTATAAATGCCAACGGGGGGGGGGGGGGGGGGGCTGTATCCTCATGTCTGGATCACCCGATTGGGGTTTCCCGCTGGTGCAAAAAGAGGAAGTCGGTGTTTTTCCTGTCAAAAGGGTCAATTTTCTATAAAATAACAACTTTAAAGTGTGACTTCAGGCAGAATCAAGTATTTGTACTAATCAAGACTCCTTTTAATTTAAAACAGTTTCCCAATTACAATGTACGTCCATGCATTCCAGAAATGTTAATGCTAAAGGATCATGTATTTTTTGAGACTTTTGAGTTAAGCAATTACCAGAGTAAGTTTTGCACTTTATAAGCTTTAAAGGCACAGTACACGTTCGGTAATCAAATTAATGGCAATACAAACTTACTTGGTAAGAAGTACAGCAGCCTTGGGTATAGTATAATGGACTTGAGAAACTTTCAACTTCGAAGTGCTACGGTTATGGAAAATATATCACTTTTTATTCTGTCAGAAACGCTTCTCAGACTGTGTATTCCTACGGGGAATATTCTTCTTGCGTGGAAATATTCGCTCCGGTTTTTCGGTGATATCTCAAAAACGCGACCACCTTTTTGAAGTGAAATTTACACAGGTTAGTTTTATTGTATGTACCTACATTTATATAGGATTAACACAATCAGTAGGCTCCATTTACCAAACTTGTACTGCGCCTTTAATGTGACGCTTTCACTGTTTCAAACATTATAATTTCTTCACTTACATTCAGACAATGAGTTTGTTTTTAAAAAAAAATTATCTGAAAAAGTAAATGGCATAACAAGAAAGCTGAAAGGGGGCTTGTATAGGAGACATGCAAACGGAAACTAGGGTTTCAGTT
>CM063252.1:11841180-11888244 GCA_032158295.1 Pycnopodia helianthoides | reverse complement strand
ATAACTTACATGATTTAAAGTGAGTAATGGTAGAAAGGGTTCCTTAAAATATTTCTGCCTAAAATGCTATCGTTTCTGAGAAACGAGTAAAACAATAGTAATTATCGCGCGCGATAATTTGAAAAAGCAGAAAACACATAAGATCTATTTTCACTATTTTCTCGTGACCTTGATGACCAATTGAGCTCAAACTTTCACAGGTTTGTTTGTTCATGCATATGTTTAATCACACAAAATGTGGACACTGATTTTGAGCTGTTACCAAAAGTGTACAATACCTTTAAGGAAAAATTTTCAGGAAAATGAGTAAGAAACAGAAATACATTAGCCTTTTTTGAGGTATGGTGGACTCTATCAGGAGTGCCCTGTTTGGTTTGGGTGTATACAGACAAATTTACCCAGGTATGGTGGACTCGATCAGGAGTGCCCTGTTTGGTTTGGGTGTATACAGACAAATTTACCCAGGTATGGTGGACTCTATCAGGAGTGCCCTGTTTGGTTTGGGTGTATACAGACAAATTTACCCAGGTATGGTGGACTCGATCAGGAGTGCCCTGTTTGGTTTGGGTGTATACAGACAAATTTACCCAGGTATGGTGGACTCTATCAGGAGTGCACTGTTTGGTTTGGGTGTATACAGACAAATTTACCCAGGTATGGTGGACTCGATCAGGAGTGCCCTGTTTGGTTTGGGTGTATACAGACAAATTTACCCAGGTACGGTGGACTCTATCAGGAGTGCCCTGTTTGGTTTGGGTGTATACAGACAAATTTACCCAGGTATGGTGGACTCGATCAGGAGTGCACTGTTTGGTTTGGGTGTATACAGACAAATTTACCCAGGTATGGTGGACTCGATCAGGAGTGCCCTGTTTGGTTTGGGTGTATACAGACAAATTTACCCAGGTATGGTGGACTCGATCAGGAGTGCCCTGTTTGGTTTGGGTGTATACAGACAAATTTACCCAGGTATGGTGGACTCATACCAGGAGTGCACTGTTTGGTTTGGGTGTATACAGACAAATTTACCCAGGTATGGTGGACTCGATCAGGAGTGCCCTGTTTGGTTTGGGTGTATACAGACAAATTTACCCAGGTATGGTGGACTCGATCAGGAGTGCCCTGTTTGGTTTGGGTGTATACAGACAAATTTACCCAGGTATGGTGGACTCGATCAGGAGTGCCCTGTTTGGTTTGGGTGTATACAGACAAATTTACCCAGGTATGGTGGACTCATACCAGGAGTGCACTGTTTGGTTTGGGTGTATACAGACAAATTTACCCAGGTATGGTGGACTCGATCAGGAGTGCCCTGTTTGGTTTGGGTGTATACAGACAAATTTACCCAGGTATGGTGGACTCTATCAGGAGTGCCCTGTTTGGTTTGGGTGTATACAGACAAATTTACCCAGGTATGGTGGACTCGATCAGGAGTGCCCTGTTTGGTTTGGGTGTATACAGACAAATTTACCCAGGTATGGTGGACTCATACCAGGAGTGCACTGTTTGGTTTGGGTGTATACAGACAAATTTACCCAGGTATGGTGGACTCGATCAGGAGTGCCCTGTTTGGTTTGGGTGTATACAGACAAATTTACCCAGGTATGGTGGACTCGATCAGGAGTGCCCTGTTTGGTTTGGGTGTATACAGACAAATTTACCCAGGTATGGTGGACTCGATCAGGAGTGCACTGTTTGGGTTTGGGTGTATACAGACAAATTTACCCAGGTATGGTGGACTCGATCAGGAGTGCACTGTTTGGTTTGGGTGTATACAGACAAATTTACCCAGGTATGGTGGACTCGATCAGGAGTGCACTGTTTGGGTTTGGGTGTATACAGACAAATTTACCCAGGTATGGTGGACTCTATCAGGAGTGCACTGTTTGGTTTGGGTGTATACAGACAAATTTACCCAGGTATGGTGGACTCGATCAGGAGTGCCCTGTTTGGTTTGGGTGTATACAGACAAATTTACCCAGGTATGGTGGACTCATACCAGGAGTGCCCTGTTTGGTTTGGGTGTATACAGACAAATTTACCCAGGTATGGTGGACTCGATCAGGAGTGCCCTGTTTGGTTTGGGTGTATACAGACAAATTTACCCAGGTATGGTGGACTCGATCAGGAGTGCCCTGTTTGGTTTGGGTGTATACAGACAAATTTACCCAGGTATGGTGGACTCTATCAGGAGTGCACTGTTTGGTTTGGGTGTATACAGACAAATTTACCCAGGTATGGTGGACTCGATCAGGAGTGCACTGTTTGGTTTGGGTGTATACAGACAAATTTACCCAGGTATGGTGGACTCTATCAGGAGTGCCCTGTTTGGGTTTGGGTGTATACAGACAAATTTACCCAAACCAAATAGTGCTCTAGTAATGTGTCCACCATATCTCAAAATGACTTATTGTTTTGCTTTAGAACTGTAGATTCTGTGTTAACATGGGAACAAATTTGAAAATGTCCGATACCCTTTCGTTGAACCTCTGGTTTGAGTGGAAATATGGTCAAATCTTGGGCCGTTTGCAGCTGTTTTGGGCATTTTGGCACAAGCCACATGCGGCCGCTATGGTCTCTATCTAACAGGGTGAACAATGAACCATCCATAACTATTTAGTTGGTTACATTCTGAGTTCTGCAAGTTAGTTGTGCTTTATAACACAAGCTATCCTGGTGGTAAGTCATTGCTTCATGCTCGTGTGCATCTGCTGCCCACCCAAGGTTTCCTCTACTTCTGGCTCCACAGCTGGCATAAGTTTGCTTAGATAGCGAATAAATCACCCATTTCATTATTCCAAGGCATCTCTTATGACAGAAACTTTAATTCTTAGAAGACCTTGAGTCTGTAGAGAACGTATGTAAAAGCCAAGTCCAATTATTAAACTTTTCTTGCTTAAATTGTCATACAAAAGCCAGCTCAATGCAATTCCTGTAAGCTTCTGGTAATCGTTGGAGCCAGTTTGTGTGAAGTGGGCGTGGCTTACTGTGGAATCACCTCACATTTACGAACAGGGGTCTGTAGGCTACAGATCTTTACACTTGTTACATATATTGATTACTGATATTGAATATTGATTATTGATATATTGGTTGTATTGTAAACTTGGGTGTGATCCCTGGATACACGGCAGTTTACGGTTGTACGGCTTCTGACTGGCACCCCGAACAAAGATATTGACAAAAATATAGGGAGACTGCCAACACAGGGCTAGATAGCTCATTTGGTAAAGTGCCGGCATGTTCATCTGGAGGTCGTTGGTTCAAATCCCGCTCTAGTAAATTTTTCTTTGTTCAACCCCACATTATACATTGATTACTTCAAAGTGAACAACTTGGGGAAATGTAAATTACAAGAAGGGCCAAGCCCAGCCTGCTCTTGCTGAAGAACTAAACTCAATTGACTGTGCAAGTATTGCGTGTTTGAAAAGTTATACATGTATATTGTAAGGAAAGTAAAATTTAGCCATAAAATAAATGAAAGTAAAATAAATTTAGTGAATCAACAAAGGTATTTCTGAGAATAAAAAAACTTTACCTTCGTTTCCGGTTACATGAACTTGTAAACAATTAAGAGCTATGCCCAACTGACGTTCATGTTATCATTAAACCTATGTAATGGTCGCACAAATTGGGATGGGATTGGCAAATATGGTTTCTAAAAAGCAAAAGCATCCTCATTCCAAGTTTTAATTTTGTTTGAATGTTCATGTTCCCACAATTATTTGTATTGTATAAAGATTGAAATTGTATTTATAACAAATTTGCTATGGTTATTTTTATTATTTTTATTTTCAAGAATTTTGTATTTTAAAATAGAATTTTAAGAGAATATTTGATTTCATAGAAAAATACAGTCTTCATTCGAGTTGCTTTCTCGTTTTCTGATTTGCACGAGACTTGCCCAGTCTATGAAGTGGACTATAGTGCATGAAAATTTTCCTCGGAATTTGTTTGTTTTCGTTTCGGCAAATGATTTGGATATACACTTTTTTACATGTGCCTTCCTTAGTGAAATGGAAATCATTTGTCAGCATGGTCAGAAATGTTCGGTGAAAGGCAGGGTATACTTTTGGTAATTGTCAAAGACCAGTATCCTCACCTCGGTGTATCCCAACATATGCATAAAATAACAAACCTGTGAAAATTTTGGCTCAATTGGTCATCGAAGTCGCAAGAAAAAAATTTCCTTGTTGCATAGAATTGTGTCTGAGAATGGCTTTCAGGTTCAAATTTTGGGGTGAAAAATTACCTCTTTCTCTAAAACGATCGTACTTCAAAGGGGTTGTTTCTAACAATGTTTTATAATACCAACAGCTCTCAGGTGCTCTTTACCAAGTAAGTTTTTATGGTCATTAACTTGTGGAGTAATAACCAAAACTACACCCTGCCTTATAAAGGAGTTTTTGAATATTGTAAACATCAATATAATTTGTGTAACTGTGAGAACTTTCAAAAGGTTACCACTGTTTTTATTTTTTCAAGAACCTCATTTTTTGTTGTTGATTTGTCTAAATTTTTGCTTAGTCATTTTACATTTTCTCTTCCATGATGTTAAGAATGAAGAGGTGACAAGAATGCAAAGTAATTCCAACACCACAAATTTGATTTAAAGGAATACCCATCCCAGCTGACAACAGTATGGGCCAAAGATTATTGAGCGCCAAAGATTGGGAACTGGTCGCTCTACCTATTGGTGGAGAGTGAAACACGCATGGGCGCCATTTTAGTGAGCAAATGTTTTGGTATCATTGATAGAAATGGTCATTATCTGCACTGATCTAGTGTTGCATCAAAAGAGTTGCTTGCTGAAATGGCGTCCTCAGTGTACATGTCACATTTCAGCCGGAGTTTCCCATCTTGTGCCTTCGGCACTCTATAGTCTTTGGTATGGCATCATTAATTGGGTGTTGAGTAATATGGGGAACACCTAGACACCCTGGCATTTGGGTTTCTGCAGGGAAAACAAGTCCACAGGCGCCGCTGGTGGGAATGGAACCAGTGACCTTTCACATCCTTGGGCAGTTTTAACTGCTAGTCCTCCTCGCTCCTATGATACAAAAAACTGACTTGCATTCAGTCCTTCCTGTTTTAATGCAGGATTAACATGATTAATGTAGTTGTAGCTCGGTATATTTTAGTGTAAATAAATGACGGAGAGACTCGATCAAATCTAACTAGGCTACCTTGCCAACACTTAAAGTGATTTTCTTCTTGCTCACATTGTACCATGTGTAGATATGCTGACAATTATTAACTTAATGCCTTAACATCGTTATCAGACTGGTTGTGCTTCGTTTTTTGTCTAATTTAAAGATTCATGTAATACGATGAGAAATGTTACCATTTATATTATGCCAAACCTCAAATTAAAAAACAAAAACAAAAAATGCAATATTATGATTGGAATATTGGAAGGAGTGTGGTTTTCTTGTGTGTGCTTGTAAATTAGCGCGATTAAAGGCAGGATGTAATTATTCCACAAGATAATGACCATTATAACTTACTTGGTAAAGAGCACTGGAGAGCTGTCGATGTTATAAAACGTTGTTAGAAATGACCCCCATTGAAGTAATGTAGTTTTAGACAAACCGGTAATTTTCTTACCGCAAAATTTGAATCTGAGAAAGGCATTAAGGATGAAGCCTTTCTCAGGGATCTGGAAGCACACAATTCTATACAACAAGGGTATTATTTTCTCACAACTTTGATGACCAATTGAACAAAACTTTTCACAGGTTTGTTATTTTATGTATTTGTTGGGATATACCAAATGAGGATACTGGTCTTTGACAAGTACCAAAAGTACACCCTGCCTTTAAGGAAGAAGTCAGTGGAGCCATATCTCGAGTAAGACCTAGGCGGGCATGTGTACATTCTCACCTGATGAGCTGGGCACAAATTCATGGCTCTGCTTACCACAGTCACTTGTGTTACCTATGGCAACCTTTGCTTGTAAAACAATGGTTTTTGAGGCATTGCATGGTGAGGTATCAATGTATCGGTTTGGGGTAACACCATGTGTATATCTACTTTGCTGTGTAGATTTTTGTTCTTCAGAGAACTTGTCTTTCTACCTACATGTATTCTACAGAGTAGATTTTTGGAATTTGAGCTGCTCTGCTTATTTATTAACTACTACCTTGGCGGAAGGGACTACTACTTTCGCTTAGTGGATCGAGGGGACTTCTCGTTATTTACTACACTGCCGCGGAGTGAGTTCTTTTATTCTCAACGTTTCGACTAGCTTGCTCAAGTCATCATCAGGAGACAGTACTATGGGCTTCTTGGAAGACGCCCTCCCATGTCAGTTCAATGCCAAAACAAGTTGACGAATAAGGGTTTTCAATATCGAAGTAGACAGCATTGTCGCAAGCTCACCGTCAAGTCTACAAATGTACAAAGGTGGTTACAATTTAATTAAACTCTACACACAAGTTATAAAGATTGAAACACAAAGGTTTTATTGAGCACAAAATCCCCATCTAAAAACACTAGAAAAGTACTAAATGAGCCTTTTACAAAGGTAAGAAATTGTGGACTAATTTTCACTTAAACATGAAGGCAACAGAAGTTTTCAAGAAGAACTTCCCAACAGAAGCAGGCATAGAGCTCTTAAAGGGAAGGTATAACCTTTGGTAATTACTCCAAAAATTCATGACCATAAAAACTTACTTAGTCACTGGATCTGTTGATAATGTAAAACATGTTGAGAAACGATTCTCTTCCGAGGAATGTGATTTTAGAGAGAGGGATTCAGAAACATTTTAAACCGATTCCAATTACGGATTATTGATTCCTGTGTGGACATAACCGCTCCAGTTATTCGGCGATATCTCAAAAACGCTAACACCTTTTGAAATGAAATTTTCACAGGTTGGTTTTATTGTATATGTCTACACATTTATATAGCATTAAAACGATTGATTGGTTTCAAACCCCAAAGGTATACTCTGCCTTTAAGTAGGAAATATTGCTGAACAAAATTAATGAGCTAAGCGAGATGTAGTTGGGTACCAGTCACAAGAATTCCACATGTAATCACGTGTAGGCTGGTAAACCTCTGCTAAGCAAGTTTGTTCTGTGCTTAGTAAACTCATGTGTTTTATAGCATCATGAAAACGAACCCTGGTCATAAATTTAACGACATCAAGAAATGTGTAAGAAAAATTCACTGACCCATTTCTTAGCTGTAGTTTTGATAACCCAGTGATGGCATCATAACTCATAAATGGGACGTTTTTCCAGTGCTATGTGACTGCAAAGGGGGTGTTTAAGTATTGCATGAATGCATGTCTGGAACAACCCCTCCCTCTTTTTGTTGGAGACAAAAAAAACACAGACAAAACAAACAAACAAACAAATGAAACACCAAAAATGCGTTCAAGAACATGAAGATGAACCCTAAATTATGACAACATAAGAGAACCAAACTTTAAAGGTAGGGTCAATGATTGGTTTTTGGTCAACGTAATGCTGTTCATAGGTCAAATTGTCAATAAAGATACAATATAAATCAATTGTGAAAGTTGAATACAGTGTCTACCTGCTGGAAAAAAACAGCAAAAACTGTCATGGTGCTCAGCGAGGTGAACTTCCACAAATTTTTGTTTGTGTCATACTTTTGTTCAGGGTCAATACAAAAGTATGACCCTGCCTTTAAGTTCTGCACAAAATAAACATGCATGAGCAGAAACCGATTCCCCACCCCAGATTTGGCTTTTGAAATGTTTAAAAGAAATATTTTGACATTATGCTTTCATTTCAAGATAAACAATAATACATCACGGTGTACAAAAAAAACAAATTTGGCAAATTGTAAACTAGACTTGTTACAAATACCTCGGGACAAAGCCTCCACAAAACTTGCAGACACTAAGTTCCACTTTTGCTCTGCATATTGATGACAATATTTGTACTCAATTTCCAATTTTAAATTTGCTTTGGTTGGTTTATTGAAAGAGAAAAAAATTGAGCTGTTCGGTTTGATCAATCAGTCACTGTGAGACCAAATAATGACAACAGAGTCTGCTCAGTGACAGAGATGGAAAAAGCAAAGAGACTTGTAGCAAGTCTAATTCAGAACAACTGGTGTTCCCGTTCCACAGGGTTTTATTTATCCTTCTGTTTGCTGAAGTACTTCAGTTTGTCCTCAGGATTAGGAATAATCTGGTGGATAAAAAAGAAGAACAAAAGAACAAGTTTATCAACTTGTTATGAAATTAACTGGCTATCAAAAGTTGTGTTACTTCATTATATTTTTATGGGACAGTTAAATCTAACAAGGCAGCAATCCTTCCAGAGACACAAAGGTTTTGCATGTGTAAACATTACAGAGAGTGCAAACAGTTATTGGCACCTGACTATTTCGAACCCAAGCCTCAGTTTGGACTTCATAAGACTTCTACAGTGCAGGATCAAACCGAGATGGCAGACAACCGAGCCTCGCACGGAGCCCAAATCTGGGACCAATTTCATAGAGCATGCTTAAGCAGAAAATATTGCTTAACGATTTTATGCTAAGCAAAAATAAGCAGGATATTGGTTACAGATAGTACATGTACACATGACATGGTATTTTGGCCGGGAACCTTATTCTGGTAAGCATAATTCTGTTTTGCTTAGCTACTTTTTCTGCTTAAGCAGCTCTATGAAATTGGGCCCAGGTTGTGTGTCCCGCCAAAGTAAATCTTCCGAGTGTGTGAAATCTCGACGCAACTTGTACATTATCTTTTTTTCTGACAACCCATTATTTCCACTTACTGTGTCGCTGCCTGGCTTCCACCCTGCTGGGCACACTTCACCATTTTTGTCCGTATACTGGAAAGCCTGCACCAATCTCAAAGTTTCATCAACGGATCGGCCGACTGGTAAATCGTTCATCGTAATTTGGCGTAAAACACCATTGCCGTCAATTATGAACAGGCCCCTGAAAAAGAAATGTAAGAACAGTGAGATGAAACTTACAGCAAAAATAAATAGCTTTTGAACTTTTGATACATTAAAGGTGAGGTCATAGATTGGTAAATACTCCAAAGATTAATGACCATAACAACTTGCTTGGTAAGAAGCACTGCAGCTGTTGATAGTATAAACTATTTTGAGAAAGGATTCCCCTCAAATCAATGTGATTTTTATAATTTGAATCTGAGAAACGATTCATTTCTCAGATTTCTGAGGGTTGGTGTTTGTTTGCGAATGCTGCGGCCAGAGATGCGGTTGGTACCGGCTGTCACCTTGCTAAACGTGGATGGATTGGACGTTCTTGTGAAAATACCATGGCGGTTTTCTGCTGTTTTCTCAATAAGTTAACGCTGTATTCGGCTGAAACTTTCACATGTGACTTTTATTGTATCTTTCTATATAATCTTGCCTATAAATCAGCGTTACGTTGACAAAAACCAATCTAAGACCCTACCTTTAAAATAAAAAACTGTTGTGTGTGTGTGTGTGTGGGATTACCTGAGAGTATGACCCAAATCCTCCAATAGAACGCCATAATCCTTAGAAATCTGGTGTGTAAGATCAGATAGAAGAGGGATTGCTATTGGTCCAAGGCCGCCTTCCTTCCGTTGAGTGTTTATCCTATTTGAAAACAAACAAACAAACAAACAAACAAACTCAGCTTTTAAATAAAAGCTGTACTTCAGTATTAAATAGCATGGCAATCAAGTGATGGGATTGTACCTTTGGTGATACAAGCATGGAATTGAGCACACAGTTGAATTTGGTCACAAAATCTGTACCTGCGATTGAATGATTTGCTATTAAACAAACCGCCCTCCATGCATGCCATGCCAACCAGGGCGGTTTGTTGATCAACAAATGAAAGCTCTATATCCTATTCGGGGTAGTATAGGAACACACATACCATGCCAAATGGGTGAACTGATAACGATGGTAGTATCCTCGTTGGGGGAAACAGACTAAATCTAGGTATAACTATATATCCTATTCAGGGTAGTATAGGAACAAACATATGTAATGCCAAATGGGTGAACTGATAACGATGGTAGTATCTTCGTTGGGGGAAACAGACTAAATCTTGACGTATAACTACATCTTAGTTTGGGTAGTATAGGAGCAAACATACCATGCCAAATGGGTGAACTGATAACGATGGTAGTATCTTCGTTGGGGGAAACAGACTAAATCTAGGTATAAATATATCCTATTCGGTGTAGTATAGGAACAAACATATATAATGGCAAATGGGTGAACTGATAATGATGGTAGTATCTTCGTTTTTTGGGGAAACAGACTAAATCTCGACGTATAACTACATCTTAGTTTGGGTAGTATAGGAGCAAACATACCATGCCAAATGGGTGAACTGATAATGATGGTCGTATCCTCGTTGGGGGAAACAGACTAAATCTAGGTACATTATAACTATATCCTATTCAGGGTAGTATAAGAACACACATACCATGCCAAATGGGTGAACTGAGAATCAACAGACACTGCAACTACATCTGTGTCGATTTTGTTAAACTCACTGACGCGGTCACTGAAGGCAATGATTTCTGTTGGGCAGACAAAAGTACTGGAAGGAAAAAATGTAATAAATATAGTTAGAAAACAGATCACCTCTGCAGAATATTGTAGACAAATTCTCATTTTGAATCAGCTGTAAATCTACTATCATTTTCCTTATTATTAACTTGACCCCAAATTTCAACCTAAATACAAACAATTAGCAAAATTAACATAAACATGAACAATTCAAACCTCATCAGCATAAATTTACAGGAAAATCAAGGCAACAAAACAGTTATAAAGCAAGGTTCTGGGACACAACCATTAATTGACTGTACATCATACACATATTTGAAATGATAAGAAGGCAACTTCGAAGGAAAAAAAAAACACAATCTGAGATCCAAAAAATACTTCTAAGGTTTTACTGCAAATGATGAAAATTTAAATAGATTTCATAGTTTGAAACATTTAAAAGGTAGGGCCCTATATTTGCAAAAATACAAATATGTCAGCAAATCAAATAAATACATCTTAGTTTTAACAGAACATGATGAAAGTTAAACATAAAATGAAATATTCGCATAATTGATTTCAGATTTCAAGAGGAGTACATTGCCCTAAAATAAAAATTAAAAAGCTTTTTTATAGCCCATTGTTGCTTTCATTACCAGATGTAACAATTTCAGCGATAATTATCAAAATATTGTTATCAATACATGTACTCATGCGGTGTACAGAACATAGTGAAAAACAGGGCAGGCCTTTTGCTGGTTGGGCATTATTGGGGACAGAAGTGGGATTAAAAAAAGGAAGGGGTTCTTACAAGTCTAGAGGATAGAAGACAAGCACAAGATATCGTCCACTGTAGTCGGACAACTTCAACTCTTTGAATTCTCCATTGACCACAGCGGTTCCCTCAAAGTTAGGCGCTGGCTTAGAAACTGCGCGGGAAGTTATAGGTAGAGAAAAATAAACGATAAAATTACAAATTACTATTAATCCCGTTGAGTGACTTATTTGGACGATCTGGATCCTTCTTCACACCTTATGCTAACTCAACTTCTAAACTGTTAGATTATGGTGGTATGCCTGATCCCGTATGGTAAAGCAGAGTCACTTTAGTAATGCAGTCCTCAGTCCAAAAGAATGAAACAAAACATGCAAACAAACAATCAACATAAATCAATGGAGAAGCCGACCATTCTCCATGATCAAATACACCAACCTTGTTTAAAAGTACATTTTCTCCCTATAAAATTCACAATTTGTTCCCAAAATAATCAATTATAATGCCCTACTTGTTTGTACTTTCACATCTGATAGTATCAGAGTCAGAGCAGTTAAAACATACCCCAAAACATGCATGCCTTGTTTTTCCTTTGCACCAGGCTAACTCAAGCTGCCTAATCTAAACATATGGTTGCAAACTGTCCAAGCGTTGAAGAGTAATCACAAAGAAAAGATGGCGCTAGATTCAACAAGGTAGAGCAAGGCCATCAGCCTGGAGGGCCACCATAGCTAAGGGAATCAACGAGCTTGTCAAGTGGATAATGACAACTTAACTGAAGTGGGATCAATCATTTCAATTGGACATTGAGTTATAATTGGAAGTTAGCAAGCTGCAAAGTTCTCAATAATGACTTGATTTATTCTCCCAAGTAATACGCACTTTCACGGTTATACCGACCGTCTTGTTGCTTGAAGGGGAAGATCTGTTTATTTCAAACACATGTTGCCGCCTCCAACTCATTGCTAGATTTTAAAACACGCGTCTCTAGGTAGAAGGTGCGTGGAAGTTCCAGCACCGAGTCGCAGACAGCAACACGTGTTCAAAGTAACAAATCTGCCCCTTGAACAAGATTGCGCATACTTACTGTGAAGAAGGGACTCATTGAACATGTTGATTGGGGAGCCTTTGGGTCCCAATAATAATGTAAATTGCTTCAAATGTGTGAATGGGAAAAATTCAAGATTTTAATGAATCTTATAAAAAAATAAATGTCCAAATGCATACATGTACATCTAATCTCCATACCATGAATGATCCAGGCAAATACAATTTACTGTATTTCTAACAACAGGTGTGACTTCAAAGTTCAAGTGTGAGAGCATGAGTGAATTTACGTATGCAAAAAGGAAAAATTTCCGCAGGCGGCCGCCACTTTCTGAAGCTTTTTTTTAGATTTTTTTTTTTTAAATTTATTCATGAGGATGTTTCCAATCGATTGGGGTAGGGAACAAAATTCTACGATAAATGGATTTCATAGGGGGACGATTTAAAAAAAAAATTATTTTGCGTAAATCCAAAAAAAAAATTGCGAAAACAAAATCGCGCTTATTGCCACACTCTATTCTTCTCTATTTCTCCCCCATTTCCTGTCTCCTCTTCACCCAGTCTCCATGTATCTACCTGTACCTTATTGCTGGAAGGAATGGAACGTTAGTAATCAATGAAATAATGCAATGGCGTCGGGGCGATTAAAGTGGCAGCCGCCTCCGGAATTTTACCCGAAAACAGCAAAAAACAAACAGTCAAAATAAGATTATTGTGACTCAAGAAAGTTTGCTGTTGAATGTGGTAAAAAATAGGTCAGTTGCAGCAGATCAAATAAACAGTAAACTAATATTTTAACAATAAAAGCAAGGATCCCATGTGGCATGTCAGCATGTATTTGCTCTAACTGAAGAGGCATTATAGTATTCCAAAAGCCATTTTATGTTTGGAAAATGTATTAAATTGACCCATCCCACTTTTATGGGGTGAGCCCATGCCACGCCTCCCCCTTTAAAACTTAGGCGCAGGCAGTGCTGTGATATTTTATTTTAGTGTTACTATCTACGTTCCATACTTTGCGCTTTGCTCCAGTGCACAGCATGTTCGGAGGACCTCAGTCCCTCTCCAGGGTACACGTGTCCCCCTCCGTAGCTGTAGCAGGCCTCTTCAGCACCGGACGGCAACGAAAAAGCCAACACGAAGAGGAAACAGCACACGCAAACTGCAACGACAGACAACAAACGCGCCATCTTGGACTGAGATAGTCAGGTGCCCTCCTACAATTGTAGATGGTGAAAAACCCGACTGATTGACGTCTGGGTAACTTACCAAAAAACCAATCTCTGTTTTGGTTTGGACCAGGCTGAAGCTAACCGCGTATTGGGCCAGATTCCCATCCGCGTATTCAAGAAACGGCCAGCCGCGTATTCAGGGAAATTAGAATCCATGCAGTAAAAGGTGGTAACTTTTCTTTCTCCCCCTTTCTTCTAATTTTAACGAATTTTTAAAAAATATTTCTTTATTAGTATAATTTTTTCAATATTATTTAAGAACTTATCACTGACATCACTTCAAGATACAAGTAGATTACTTGGCTGCCTGATTAATTAGTGATTAGCCGCCACAATTAAGACCTCATCCTCCAGACCATAGTACACACCTGCATAAAAACTTGCACTCACCCTAAAGTAAATGTACCCTTCATGTTTAATAAAAGATTAAATTTTATTCCAGAATCTGATAGTCCATACCACTGGGCACACTTAATTTTGGAGGTGGTTAATTCGGCTCACTAATTAGTACCTAATTAACCTCGAGAACACAGGCCATTTTTGGTCATACGTTTGCGGTATAGCACTTGTACACAATACTTACTATTGTGACAGCACTCGCCGTAAAGTAAATGTACCCTTCATGTTGCATAAAAGATGAAATTTTATTCCACAATCTGATAGACCATACCACTGGGCACACTTTGTTTTGGAGGTGGTTAATTCGGCGCACTAATTAGTACCTAATTAGTCGCTTGAATACGCGCCATTTTCTATCATGCGTTAGCGGTATAGCACTTGTACATACTACTTACTATTAGGACAACACTCACCGTAAAGTAAATGTACCCTTCATGTTGCATAAAAGATGAAATTTTATTCCATAATCTGATAGTCCATACCACTGGGCACACTAAATTTTGGAGGTGGTTAATTCTACGCACTAATTAGTACATAATTAGCCGCTTGAATACGCGCCATTTTATACCATGCGTTAGCGGTATAGCACTTGTACACAATGCCAGCACTCGCCGTAAAGTAAATGTACCCTTCATGTTGCATAAAAGATGAAATTTTATTCCATAATCTGATAGACCATACCACTGGGCACACTTAATTTTGGAGGTGATTAATTCAGCTCACTAATTAGTGCCTAATTAACCTCGAGAACACAGGCCATTTTTGAAATACGTTTGCTGTATCTAGCACTTGTACACAATACTTACTATTAGGACAGCACTCGCCGTAAAGTAAATGTACCCTTCATGTTGCATAAAAGATGAAATTTTATTCCATAATCTGATAGACCATAACACTGGGCACACTTAATTTTGGAGGTGGTTAATTCGGCTCACTAATTAATACCTAATTAGCCGATGGAATACGCGCCATTTTCTATCATGCGTTAGCGGTATAGTACTTGTACATACTACTTACTATTAGGACAACACTCGCCGTAAAGTAAATTTACCCTTCATGTTGCATAAAAGATGAAATTTTATTCCATAATCTGATAGTTCATACTACTGGGCACACTTAATTTTGGAGGTGATTAATTCGGCTCACTAATTAATACCTAATTAGTCGCTTGAATACGCACCATTTTCTATCATGCGTTAGCGGTATAGCACTTGTACACAATGCCAGCACTCGCCGTAAAGTAAATGTACCCTTCATGTTGCATAGAAGATGAAATTTTATTCCATAATCTGATAGACCATACCACTGGGCACACTTAATTTTGGAGGTGGTTAATTCAGCTCACTAATTAGTACCTAATTAACCTCGAGAACACAGGCCATTTTTGTCATACGTTTGCGGTATCTAGCACTTGTACACAATACTTACTATTAGGACAGCACTCGCCGTAAAGTAAATGTACCCTTCATGTTGCATAAAAGATGAAATTTTATTCCATAATCTGATAGTCCATACCACTGGGCACACTTAATTTTGGAGGTGATTAATTCGGCTCACTAATTAATACCTAATTAGTCGCTTGAGTACGCGCCATTTTCTATCATGCGTTAGCGGTATAGCACTTGTACAAGCTACTTACTATTAGGACAACACTCGCCGTAAAGTAAATGTACCCTTCATGTTGCATAAAAGATGAAATTTTATTCCATAATCTGATAGTCCATACCACTGGGCACACTTAATTAACCTCGAGAACACAGGCCATTTCTTATCATGCGTTAGCGGTATAGCACTTGTGCATATACTACTTACTAATAGCCTCAAGAACAAAGGCTGGAAACCTTGTTTTAGGTCCTTTTATTCTACATTTGGTTTTGTTTTAACTGATCCTATTTAAACCCATGAATATACAATTAATCTTGCGGATAAACATTTTTGTTAAAAAATAAAAACATATACATGTACATGTATATAATGTAATAAATATACATATATTTATCGTCGTCTAGTATAGGGCCTAAGGTCGTTAATTTAAACTTCAAATCCGTAATCATCAAAAAGTTCGTTAAGTGAAAAATGCAAATAAGTTCGAAAAAAACAGAAACTGAATGTTTCGTTTTGTCAAAGACTACTCTTGATCAATAAACTCAATTTACCAGGAGTTCCAAAATATGCCAAACCAATTTTATGAAATCCATACAAATTGCACTAACGACCTTTTAGTCCTGAGCCGACAATATATAACACAGGCCTTACGCATTTATAAAACAGTGACACATTTTTTTCTTCTTCTCAGTATTCATTGTTAAAATCAAATCATGAGGTACTCCGTTGTTGAACAAACGCATTGGCCACTCTGACTCATCACCCACGAGTCCATCAGCTGCTGCTGCGTGCTCGTAACGGGAGTCTTTATCAGTCGTTTTTATCAAATTTTGTCTTGATATCGACCATGCCGATTCAATTAAATCAATTCAGGTTCATTTTCTTCCATACCTTCCATAATGGATACAATTAATAAACATGGCGCAATAAAAGTAAAGAACAAGGAAAGAAGGATATCAACGAAGTTACGAAGGAGATGTTAAAAGTAAAGGGGCTTATGAGACTCATGAAACACTCCCTTTTACTAACTCCCCACGCTCATGTTACACCCCAAAAGTCGTATGCACAAAACTTGTCAACATCATGTTGCGAATAAGTTTACTGTCGGCCGGTGCGCAAATGAAAAATTGTATTTTGATGACATCATGATGACGTCACAAAACGATAATATTCTGAAACGATCTGGGCCCAATTTCATAGAGCTGCTTAACGGCCGATTCTGTGCTTACTGCACGCTTTCTATTTCATAGCGCTGCTAACCGTAAGCACACGAAAAGGCATGCTAACCGTAAGCACACGAAAAGGCATGCTAACCTCCCGGTGCTTACTGTATGAAAATGCATGACGTAACAATGCAAATACATGGTGAACGCGCAAGATGACCGCCTTATTTTCTTGTTAACCTGTGAAATACGCTTATGCTTAAGCAAATTTTTCTGCTACAGTTAGCACGAAAATTTGCTTACCGTTAAGCAGCGCTATGAAATTGGGCCCTGCTATCTATTATATCAAAGTGATTAGCAGAAACCCCACGTTCATGGCATGTTTGGTTGAATTTATACATTTTTTTTAAATAGTAAAACAAAATTTGATGTCACGTGACAGCCTAAACGTCATCGTGAAGACAATACATTTTTGAACATATTCAAAATGTTGCATACGTATTGGTGCTAACTCATTTGAGTTTGCATGTACACATGTAGTCAAACAACTCTTTACAAAAAAAGATATTGAAACAGAACTCTGAACGTTTGTCAATTCCCCATCCAAGATCTTTCTGAAGATAATAATATAGGTTTTCTCGGTCAATTTCGGCAAACGAGCATCCAATTAAACCACAACGCCATTCCATTTCGCGCGAAATCGAATACTTCTGAAAAGGGTCATTTGATTTGGTTTTATGACTAGTCAAATTTAATGTTGCGTCATTCGATTTAACAAAATAATCATTCAATTTAACAATTCAACAAAGCAGCATTCAAATTCGCAAGAGATTCTTGAGGCGTGTGTTTAGTCATTCAAATTCATTTTTGGGCAGTCATTTCTGAAATTTGTGCAATCTAAAAAAAAACGCGCTGTCAAACTTTTGTTTCCTTTCGATTGTTAAAGGCATAAATACTGTTTATTTATTGCCACTTGAGTAACTTTGCAGATGTACTTCGAAAACGAGCTTTCGCCACAGTTTTACACGCATATTTCTAGAAATAGCAACTCAATAAGAAACCGGGAAAAACATAAAGGAACATTAGGTCTTAGTCAGTTAACGATAAAAATCCCCCCAAAATTGAAGAAAAGATTAAAAAAGAAAACAAAGAAGAAGACAAATCTAATGGGTCCCATGTAAAATCTACTGGAAACATAGATTAAGAAAATATGGTTTGCCTGAATTGAAGTGAAGATACGAAACAGTTGCCTATTACTGTTTTTTATTCGCATTTCTTTATCTTACTTATTTGAATTCTCATTTAGTGAAATTGATTGCCTCTTTACGAAATTGCATGATGATTTTGCGTTACTAAAACAATGCCGATATGCTAAATTGAACACAAAGGATTTTGAATGTCTCAAAACGAAATTGAATGCCCGAATTCTGAATTTGAAACGCAGTAAAAACTGGAGAGGCAAAACAGCTTTAATTCGAACGCACGAAAATTAAATTGGCTGCTCATTTGCCGAATTTGACCGAGAAAACCTATAATAATAAAAAACAATATATTTATATATTTATACCAGGGACATATCTATCAATAAAGACACCCAAGGCGCACAAAGAGAAAATGAATCGTAACATTTAACAGACAACTTGATACTGATTTAGAAAGAACGTTTGAACAAATATCTCTTTAAACTGAAGGGATGTAGATGTATAAAGGTATCTTGGGAGAGTGTTCCAAACTCGAGTCGTTGATTGACGGGGAGCCAGTGCAGTTGCTTCAAAAGGTGTGATATGAGATGAAGACCGGGAACCAGAAATGAGACGAGCTGCTGTAAAAGATGTAAAAATTTATTGTGTGGTTAAGATCAATGGTATTCCAATACTTTATAGACGTCATTTGTCTTCAGGTTTAAACCGGAAGTTGAATTGAAACTTTGTAGACAACGTGATTTCAGCTTAGTCTGCAGTCCTTATGAAACATAATTTTGACATGGTTTCAATTTAAAAAGCACCCAACAGTGACAAGTTTAAAAATTGAGGGAAAAAACAAAAACAAAAAACACTGTTTAAAATGGAAGTTTTATCGAAAATAAGTTGCCCACTGTTTGTGTTGTAATGTTGACATACTTTTTCCTGAATTTGTTCCCGAACACACAGCGTTTGCGTCCAGAAAAGGTCCGATTGTTTTTAGATATTAGTACTTTGTTTTTTAACTACCCTATTTAAAATGTATTATAAATGTTTTGAACTTACTCCCCGCAATTTGACCGTATAAGCAAAGCTCAAGTAAATAATTAAACGTGCATGGTGTGGGCACTATAGGCCATATAGCTATATGTACGCTGAAAACAATCGTTTTAGTTCTGGGTCGACGATACGAGATCTTTTCAACAGCTGCAATGTGATGTATATTCTAAGTTTTTCCACATCATCAGACTGCAAAATACGTTTCGAGCAGCAAAGTTGTTCAGCGAACAGACAGCAAAACACACCGCAGCTTCCGGAATCCTTTTGTTGTATGCATGATGATTGTTTGACTGCAAATTTGTGTTGGTTCTCAAAAACATTGGGCATGTGGCTCCAGTAACGATTCATTCTTCCATTTTGAAAATAATCAAAGAATGCGTGTCCATGGATCGCCATCTTCTGCCGAGTATCCCTACTTTTACAGAGTGAATCAAAGCAAGTTTGCTGTTTGTTGCTGTTGTCAATAACATACAAAGTAAAGTGCCGGTTTTCTAAAAGGGGAAAAAACATGACTTCGCAAAACTTGCCAGTCTGGAAGCATGTTTTTGACACCGATTTAAATGTTTGGGGTGATTGTTGTCCATTAAGTATCTTTTTGGTATCATGACATTGTATAGATCCAAATTTTATTGTTTTAACTTCCTCGTTACCTATTTCACACAACTGGGTGATATAGAAATCGACCACTGACTCGCTCAACCATCCACAGTGGTAGTTTTCGTATATCTTTTTCAAACGATTTAACACTGCTGGTTTCGGAGTACAGCAAATCATGGCCAGTTCGTGGAATGAAATGAAATCTTTGGTTCTGTCATCACGCAAAGCAACGCTGTGCAGGTTTTTCTCATCAAAAGAGGCCCAAAGCAGGCGGACAAGTTCCCGTTCTTTCTCACTTACTTTGAAGTAACTGTCTGCGCTGTCTGGTGTAGAGTTGTGTGTAATAGTATTCGCAGTAGTTGACTCGATTTTTTCATAAAAAAATAAATACCCCTTTTCTGAAACATGTTTGGTGAAACGCAAAACACTTGTGTGTTGTACGGTTGCGTCGTTAAGTTCTGTAATAGTTGAGTCTAATGTGTTCATGACGAAGGACTTATAATGTCCACTTTCAATTGAATTACCTTCGTGGACAACTACTGAACGCAAACGGTAAACTGCAGGTGTGTTACTGACACAGAAATTTGACAAATTGATTACAATATTTGGATCGATGTTTGCTGTAATTTTTCCTCCGTTTCCCTGATTACCATTGAATCTTAATAACTGAACTACTAATAGTGAGGGACAGTTAATTATACGAGAAACTTTCGTAAATTATTTTCGTGCTCTTCTTTTGACCACAAAGGCTGCAATCGACATCCCTAACAACTTCATCGCTGAAGCAATGTTGCAAACACTCATACAGACACTCTTTTTGGGCTGCAACAGGTAATACACCTGATGTCGAATTTTCAACGACGGAGGTTTCATTGCAGGTTAGACACATAACACTTTTACTTATTTCTATTTCAGCTGTTAAACATGATTCATTAAGAAATGGCACAATAAGCTGTGAATAAAATTCAGCAGCATCATTTTGTTGGTTGCAACTAATTTTCATTTGAACTGCAGATTCCTTAATCAACGGGCGCACTGTGTGAAAAGAAATTGATGTGGATATGTCTAATGCCAAGGATTCAAACAGTAGTACCAACTGTCTCCAAAGATATACATCACTTCCTTGAAATTTTGAAATGTTCAGTTTAGCTTTATATATGAATGGCTTCAAAGCTTGAACTGTTGCAATCCACCAACAAGATACTCTGTCATTTGAAATACCTCTTGGCAGTGACAATGGATACTGATTGATGTTATCCATGACATCAGGTTTTTCCATTGTAGGGTTATTTTGGGTGGCATATTTAGTGTTTTTTTAAGGTAAAACATGCTGTGTGCTTTCCCCCATATCGGAGTCTAGAGTAATGATGGGTTTTCTCTTGCGTTTTTCCCTAGCCTTTGCTTTAAAAATCAATCCTTTTGATGGAGGTGTTAGGTATACTCCCTTATTGTTTGGGGTGCTTGTTCGAACACGCTTTCTCCAAGTTTCACTAGTTAGTTTGAACGATTTTGCATTGACTTTTTTTTGTTTTTGTTTTGCAGAAAGCCTCGCAGAATTCCCTTTGCAGGGGTAACATGTCGCGTTCATATATAAGTACAAATTCATCGAGTTTTCTACATTTGTTATTGTCCAATTAGCTTGTACAAGTGCTATACCGCTAACGCATGGTAGAAAATGGCGCATATTCAAGCGGCTAATTAGGTATTAATTAGTGAGCCGAATTAACCACCTCCAAAATTAAGTATGCCCAGTGTTATGGTCTATCAGATTATGGAATAAAATTTCATCTTCTATGCAACATGAAGGGTACATTTACTTTACGGCGAGTGCTGTCCTAATAGTAAGTAGTATGTACAAGTGCTATACCGCTAACGCATGATAGAAAATGGCGCATATTCAAGCGGCTAATTAGGTATTAATTAGTGAGCCGAATTAACCACCTCCAAAATTAAGTGTGCCCAGTGTTATGGTCTATCAGATTATGGGGCCCGGGTAAAGGTTTTCCCCGGTGCCTCGGGCCGGGTAAAAACTTTCTCCGGGCCCTGGGGCCCGGGTAAAGGTTTTCCCCGGTGCCTCGGGCCGGGTAAAAACTTTCTCCGGGCCCTGGGGCCGGGTAAAGGTTTTCCCCGGTGCCTCGGGCCGGGTAAAAACTTTCTCCGGGCCCTGGGGCCCGGGTAAAGGTTTTCCCCGGTGCCTCGGGCCGGGTAAAAACTTTCTCCGGGCCCTGGGGCCCGGGTAAAGGTTTTCCCCGGTGCCTCGGGCCGGGTAAAAACTTTCTCCGGGCCCTGGGGCCCGGGTAAAGGTTTTCCCCGGTGCCTCGGGCCGGGTAAAAACTTTCTCCGGGCCCTGGGGCCCGGGTAAAGGTTTTCCCCAGGTGGGGAAAATGTGTCAATGAGAGTGGAAGATGATTGCATGATCCTGGTAGGTTTATTAATGAGTATGCAAGACGAGGATTATATTTCTGATCCAAAACATCCTGTTGCTGGCTGTGATGATTACAGTAGATAAGGTTGTTTTTAAAATCACCAGAAATTAAGCAAGACTTGTTTTCGTTGATTATACAATGGATTATTTTGTGGAAGCAAGTAATAAAATCATTAAAATGGGCATTTTGGGGCTTATTAACAACACCTGCTATGATAGTCTAGTGTTTACAAGAAATAGTTTATACAAAATGTAATTAAGGTGAAATCCAGGGGGAAATAAACGAAAATAGGAAGATCATTCCTCTATCAAAGACGGGGAAAGTTATGTTGTCAGTCTTTCGACGTCAGAGGTGAGAGTGACCCTCCGACGCTAACCGGTATAGTGGGTGAATTAAGTGAATAATTTATAAAGAACCCGGATGTGTTTTCTTTTAACTGTTACATTAAGACAAAATTTGAAATAAATATACAACTATTTATTTTGATGCTTATTAAACTGTCCAGAAATTAAATAAAATTCATGAGATTTAAAAGTTAATCTTATTTGTATGCGTTGTTCTAAGTTGAACACTAACCTTTTCGTAATTTTGATTGGGGGGAATAAAAGGGAGTAATAACATTTTTATTCACGGCAAATTGTAATTGTAATTTAAATAACTAGTTTACTCAGCCGCATAGGCAATTGTGAGTATTATAGGAGAAAATGGCGTCTATATATAATTTGGATAAATTAACCACTAATTAGTGGACCAAATTAACTAGCTCAAAAATTTGGTATGCCCAGTATAATAGTCTTCAGGATTCCGGGCTAAAAATCACAAAAAGATTAATAATGAAGGGTACAAATTCTTTACAACTACAAGGTAGTTGACTCAACCGCGTATGCAACTGTGCGTGTTTTATGGAAAATGGCGTTTGTATAACTGTGGTTAATTAACCACTAATTAGTGGACCAAATTAGCCAGCTCAAAAATTTGGTGTGCCCAGTGTATCAGTCTTCAAGATTCTGGACTAAAAATTCCACTTTTATTTATAATGAAGGGTACAAATGTTTTACAATAGGTAGTTGACTTTACCGCAAATGCAATTGTGCGTGTTTTCGGTGGAATAGGCGTCTGTATAACTGTGGTTAATTGACTACTAATTAGTGGACCAAATTAGCCAGCTCAAAAATTTGATATACCCATTGATCAGTCTTCAAGATTCTGGACGAAAACTTCCACTTTTACTCATAACGAAGGGTACAAACTCTTGTACAAAATATGTTTCAGTATTTAAACAGCGTAAAAATATTATGACATAATACACGCACATTGTCTCTGTGTTTGCCGCTTTTTTGTTATTTAGTGACTTTTTTCTTTGTTTATTACTTTCCAATACTTTATAGCTATAACTTTTCAATATTATTTAATGAAAATATGTTAGTTATGGCTAATGTTTCAGTATTCGTTCGGATAAAATCACGGTTTCGCCGACAGAAAATGAGCCATTTTGTCACCTCCCTGTACTGCATGTGTTTTATTTTCGTGAATACGCGGCTGGCTGTTCCGCGAATATGCGGCTTGCTATTTTTGGGCCCAATACTGTGCTAGCTTCAGCTCGGTTGATTTGGCACACATGCGGTCGGAAAGACACGTACAATTTTAGACTGGCAAACTTGTTCAGCGATGTTCAGCTTTACATTTTCCCCAATATATTAAATTTGTTCATTGATCCCAAGATAAAATGTAAAATTATCATTAATAGAAGTAATAAAGGAACAAATATTGCTCTATGTCTGATCTAACAAGAAAATGTGAATCTAAACAGAATTAAATGTTCATTTTAAACAAAGAAAGACTTGACAAGTTTATTATACCTAATTCTCAATCGGGCGTAAAATGATCGGGCACTTGTGTGTTTGTTTTTAGACCAAAGGTCAACGAACTTCCGATGGTCTTGTTTTGAACATTTTGTAAGCAAGGCCAAGACTAGAGATAGAGAAATGGGTAACCCACGTTTACCACTGATCTGCCTAGAATTGTGACTCGTCAATACAAATACAATGGTAGGTAGAACTAGAACTAGAAGCATGAAGGTAGACCGACGGGCACTAGCACTGTTTTGAGCAGGCCTACTGACGGACTGCGCCAGTCATGCCAGTGTGTGATTGCATTGATGAAAGAATTTCCCCAGGGGTAGGGCCAGGGCCCCTGTATAGGCCTGTGCCTTTTTTGGCACCTGGATATTTGTTTACAATTTAGTTCTGAATGGTCAGATAGAAGACTTAGAATAAGTTTTGCTTTTAGATAAGAACTTAGCCCACCTCTTGTAAGTTGTTTGTACTTGTACTGTTGTAGTTGGTAGGTCATGGTAGTTCAGGTGAAAAATAAATAAAAGGGTTTTACTTCTGAAAGTGAAACATTGCACTTGCAGTCTGAGTGATAATACATACCTAAACTTGGTAAAAAGAAGTAAACTGGCCTTTGAAATTTTAAAATCTGATGTTTGGTTGCAAAGATATACCTCCTTTTATGAGCTAGGATCGTAAAAAAAAACGTGGAGTAAAAATCTTGTGCAATTCTTATTGTTTTTTTAAGTTTAGCCATATATGAAAGGGTTTGATTATTGCAACTATGAACTAGTTTAGCCCCATGTCGTCCAAGTTACAAGACCCAACAACTCTAAAGACTTCAGGCTTTCCTCCATGCTAAGACAAATCTTGGTTTATTAATTATTTTAATTGAATTAAAGACAAATTTTGGGGGAGTAGTACGTGACTGTGACTCAAACTCCGCGGAGGTGCAGGTAGGCCCTATAGTTTCAAAGTGTACCTGCATAGTTGACCCATATTTTTTATCCTCAGAACCAGAATGGATGCCCTTGATACATCTCATCATTTGCCACTGAAGTGTTGAAGACACTATTATTATTTGATCAAGTACTATGTTCAGGCCACCAGTAGCTTTTCGGTCTCCTGGACGTCAGGGATATGCAGTGCAGTTCTCCCCATACCTCCCACAAAGATTGGCCGTAGCGGCATCTCAGCATTTTGGCATCGCAGGTCAGTTTTTTTGACACTCTGCTTTATAATCTAACATAAACTGTCTAGCGTGCTGTTTCCTTGTAATGCAACAGAAAGGACATCCGGCCATTAGGCTATGCGAGTCCACAACAATGAGGGTGCTAGGCACGCAGCAGCAGGTATAAAAGGCGTTCAGCTAATAAATAAGTTCGTGCAATAGCTCATTTGGTAGAGCACCGGCACGTTAATCCAGAGGTTTCAGGTTCAAGCCCTGCTCTCGTCAATTTGTCTTTGTTCAACCCAAAAAGTTATATTTAACAGAGTGGAAGTTCAAGTTAAATTGTTATTTCGAACTATTAATAGTATTAATAACAATATATACAAGTTTGTAAAGTGCCATCTATCTATGACCAAACATATAGGCCTATCGAGTCGCTGGAAAAAGAAAAAGAAAAGCAAAAATTGTACATAACGAAATACTAAGCTTTGGTTTGAACAAAGAACAATTTTCTAAAGCGGGACTTGAACCAACGACCTCCGGATCAATGCGCCGGCGCTGTACCAACTGAGCTATCTAGCCCTATACAAAATACTTAGACATACAAATACAAAGTATACAAGGTACAGAAAGAGCACAGAGAGATACAAGCACTAATAAAATCAAGTGCATATAAATCTCTCTATAATGTGCTCTTTCTGTACCTTGTATTTTTTGTATTTGTACGTTTTCAAATATTTTAGAAAAAATATTGAAATCTAGACACCAGCAATCACAGCTTAGTTAGGCTTGAAGGTAGTATAACAAATTCTTTAGTGTTGTAGATGTACCTCTCTTTTAACCCTAGATTGCTGTCTTTCAGCAATCAATACCATTCACTGTGGTTTTGAATGAGATGCCAGCCTGCAATATGATACCATAAGGGAATGCATAGTACACAGTACACAGTTAGTCCTGTGCACAGTTGTGCCACCGTACACAACCTTGGCAGTCGAATGGTTTCAAGTGGTTGGTCAACTCACTGGAAAATGTTGCCAAGAGTCGCTGACAGTAGGAGGTTTAAAAGAGGTTCTCTGTTTTTTGTCCTCAATCTGTACAGGTAAAGGTAGCTTGTTTGTTATTGATGTCTTACCAGCCGGTGCCGTACTGTTGAACAGGTTCGTAATCTAATATTCCAGCTGCTCGATTTCACAAGACATTAAGATTCATCTTAAAGGCAGTGGATCCTTCTGGTTATTACCCAAGAAAAACATTACCAGAAAAACTTACTTGGTAAAGAGCACCTGAGAGCTGCTGATAGTATAAAACATTGTGAGAAACGGCTCCCTCTGAAGTCATGTAGTTTTTGAGAAAGAGGTAATTACTCACTAAAATATTTGAATCTGAGAAAAGCTTCAGGCATGAATCTTTTCTCAGGCATCTGAAAACGACACTTCTATGCAGCAAGGGTGTTTTTTCTTTCCTTTTGTTCTTGCAACTTCGATGACCAATTGAGCCAAAATTTTCACAGGTTTGTTATTCTATGCATTGGGATACATCAAGTGAGGATACTTGGTCTTTGGCAATTACAAAAAGTATGTCTTTAGGATGAATTTACAATACTGACATAATGCTTTGTATTGTGACATCGCAAAGCTGGCATATATTTGTGTGTAATTGAACCCCAATCCACTCATTTCCTATTCGTCATTCAAAGACATTTCTTCAGACACAATTGACGAGACAATTGATGATGACAAAACTCTGAGTCTTTGCAAAACATAACGTCTCGTCAGTGCAAACATGTTGTATCTCGATTTGGCAAAAACGTTGTATATCGCACGAAAATGCTTCATACAAAAATGGCGCAAGGCGTTTTGTGTGTACTTTCGGGCTATTTTAAGCGAGATACAACGTTTCGACAATTTCAAACTCATAAGTAATGTAAGAGATGTCCAGTGACTCGACAATATAATGTAAAGGTCAAGTCCGAACATTTTTTGGGGCACATAAATCCTATAAGAAAAACTACCTCAGTGCGTTTCCTTTGGTAACTCTGGTAATTGTTTGACCTGCAAAATATTGTTTCTTGTGAAGTGGGCGTGGCTGACAGTGGAGTTATGACACACTTAGGGCCTAATTTTCACCTAATCTTCTCGGGATTGTAAGAGTATGTGAGAAAAACAGCTCCTGTGCTACCAAAGTGTTCCCTTTGGATGCAGTGCAGTTGGTTGCCCCCAAGTTGCCAGTAAAAATTGTCCTGTGTGGCAAGGGCGTTAGGAACACACTTTTCTTTATTGACCCCTGCACACCCCGGGCATTAGTAATTCATAGGATCCCAAGAGGAAAAATACAGGCCTGATATTTCACAGAGGCAATGGAGGCAATAGACCGTATTGAATATGACGTCGACATTCAAAAACATGCCCTACAACATGGCGAATGTGAGCGTGTGCGTGTACGTGTGCCGTAGAAATCAAACCGGGAACGCTGCGCCCTGCGTGCTCCATTGATGTACGCGTTTAGACGCGCATACAGTTTGCCCTACAAGATGGCAACTTTCATAGCAACAGAGGGGTTATTCAATACGGTCTATTGCCTCAATGCCCCTGATCATTGCCATGGTGCCCTTCAAATTGTTCCAGTAAATTTTCCTAGAGGTGTCCTTTAAAAAAGTAATAAAACTTCCTTGCCCAGTTTGCCGTATAAGATTGAAGTATCAAGACTGCGAGTACATATTTTGTAAATGTATAATTTGATGATTTTTTTGTGTCTGTAGTTATGAATGGAATGAAGGTCTGTTTGACCTAGCCTGGTCAGAGTCTAACAAGAATGTCATTTTATGTGGCAGTGGGGATGGATCTATACAGATATGGGACACGACACAGGCACAGGTTAGATTGCTCTCTTATTTCCCCAAACAAAAATCAAACCATCAAGTTTGATCTGATTTTGGTGGACTCTGTTCCATACAGCCAAACAGTCTTGACAGTGTCCGAATGGCACTCGATTTAATTTTGACGAACAAACACTGCAGAATACTGTGGGCTAGTTAGACTCGCCTCTTGGGCAGCCCAGTGGGCTGATCCAAAATAAGCAGCCTGTTTGTGTACGACTATGTTGAAATTATCACACATGCTTGTCACAATTTATGTGTTCCAGTGAAATGGACAGGTGGCAAGCCTTGTGGGATAGTTCCAGTGTAAGGCCTCTCTAAAAGGTACATCATCCCCAACCCCCTACTACCTTTGGATAGAGACTCTCCAAAGTTTTCTTTTTCTAACCTCAGCTTCAATTTTTGTAAAAATTGGTTAATTTTTTGTATTAAAGTTTATGTGATGTACTTTGTAGTTTATAACGAATCCAACCCGATTATGGTTGCTAATAAAAATTATCCTTATCCCAAAAAGCACTCTACCCTAGGGTAACTCAACACCCAAACTTTTGAACTCTGATATGATTGGTATGCCTGGCCCAGTGATATGTATGCATTTTGAATTTGGGCCTACAGTACCACATCCTAAGAAGCAAGAAATTGTCCTGATTAGGATTGAAAAACGGATTTGGGACTGTGTGGGTTGTACTTAGTTTCTGAATCTTCATTTTTAAAATATTTTTTATAATATTCTTTCCGACTTTCCTGGAAAGTCTATAGAAAACCTATACAATATGTACATGTAGGCCAACACGTGTACTCAATAAGTTTTCCTACTCTGTTCCATTGTGCGCGTGTCGTGGCCGAGTGGTCTAGTTCACTGGACCCAAGTGCTGTCAGCAGCAGAGTGTGGGTTCGAATCCCAGTCATGACACTTGTGCCCTTGAGCAAGGAACTTGACCATAATTGCTTTATAAAAAGTTGGGAAGGTAGTGCACTCTGCTCTACCAGCCAGGCTCCTAGTGGATGATACCCATGCCTACATCCTTACAGACTGTGAAGGGGGTATAACCCTGTTTCAGCCCCAGGAGTAGGTGACAGCGTGCCCCTGGTGACAGTTGATTTGGGTTGACAGCCCGAATCAGTTGAGTGTAGCCGTCACCATGAAGTGGCAGTCTGGGCCCAATTTCATAGAGCTGCTTAAGCACAAGAAGTAGCTAAGCACAACAAAATTATGCTTACCAGAATAAGGTTACTGGCCAAACTACCATGTCACATGTACAGTTTGTGACTGGTATCCTGCTGATTTCTGCTTTGCAGAAAATTATTAAGCAATATTTTCTGTTTAAGCAGCTCTATGAAATTGGGCCCTGGCCTTGTGAGTTAGGTCGATATCTCATAAAAAGGCCCAAATATCATGCCTGCAAAACACAAATACATTGCACAAGGTATGTTTTTTGTCTTTACATGATTCCATTTCTCAATCCTATTTTGATAGAGTGTTTCTCTTCCCATGCAGGGTCCAGTTAAAGCATTTAAGGAACACACCAAGGAGGTAAGTTTAAAGTTGGAGACACTGTACAGCCTTAGGTGGTTATCAGAGGAAGACAGAAATAAAGACATCTCCCCCCCAGTCTTAGTTTGAAATTCTCCAGGATAAAGATTTAGAGACTGAAATGACTCCATCTTCACAATGTTTTTTTAATATTTTTTGTATGCACTTTTAGTAAGAAAATACCAATAATGTGAAAATCCATAAGGCACCTCAGGTGCACTCTGGTCCTTGCATTATGCTTAAACCCACAACCTTGTTGCCTTGTGGGTACAATTTTATAGAGCTGCTTAAGCAGACCAAATCGCTTAACAAATTTTTGCAAAGGAAAGCCACGCAGGAGACCAGTCACAACTGATGCATGTGACAATGGTGTTTTGGCTGCTGGTAACCTTATTTTGGTAAGTAGAATTTTGGGGGGTTTAGTTCAACGCTTGCTTCAGAGATGAAGAAATATTTTTCTACTAGCTAGATCAAGATGCTTAATTACAAAATTATCCTTGTACATGAGGCAACAATTTAACAAACTTTCCCAACCCCCTGGTGAACACACAACCTCAAGCTGCTTATAAATATTAGCGCTAAGGGGTTAATCCACTGTAATACCGCCTCATCCCTTGCAAGTTCCTATTTATACATCTGGGCTAAGAGGAGCAATTTATGGTTCAGCGTCTTGCTCAAGGAGACAAGTGTCATGACCGGGATTCGAACCGACACCCTGATGACTTAGCCACCCGAACTTGAGTCCGATGCACTAAACCGCTCGGCCATGCTGCGCCACATTATACGGTTAAGTGTCTTGCTCAAGGACACAAGTATCATGACCAGGATTCGAACCCACACCCTGATGACTATTGGTCATCAGAACTTGAGTCCAGTGCCATCCATAGTTCTAACATTAGTTTTATCAGATAATTTTTTTTAACCTACAGGCTTGTCTTGTTTTGTGACTCACTCTTTTTGCTTTTGTGTAAATAATTGTCTAGTTATGTAGTACTTTTTTGAAGGTTTTTATGCTAATTTGGTAATGTTGTACAATGGATAACTAATTTTATGTGTTTTCACATGATTTAATAAATAAGTTGAATTAGCCTTTTTGAGATATGGTGGACACTATAGGAGTGCACTGTTTGGTTTGGGTGTGTTCAGAAAAATTTACCCAAACCATATCTCAAAATGGCTTATTGAATTGATTTGATTATGGAAGAACAATAAGGTTTAACAAGTTATTTGAGTTGGAGTGTTTATTATGGTTGCATTTCAGGTTAATGGTGTGGATTGGAGTCAGACAAGAGACGTGAATCTCATGATTTCTGCCTCGTGGGATAAAACAGCCAAACTGGTAAGTGAAAATACACAGGAATCCTAACCTCCCCTTTTGGAATTACTAGCCTCGGTTTGGTTATATTGATTTCAACGCAAGAAAAAACCAGATGGCTGCTTCATGATGCAGGGCCCAATTTCATGGTAAGTGAAAATACACAGGAATCCTAACCTCCCCTTTCGGAATTACTAGCCTCGGTTCGGTTATATTGATTTCAACGCAAGAAAAAAAACAGATGGCTGCTTCATGATGCAGGGCCCAATTTCATGGCAACTGCTTACCACAGAATTCTTTGCTTACGGCCCATAGATACTTGTACTTCACATGGCTTCGTAAGCACAATTCCGCAGTAAGCAGAGTCATGAATTTGGCCCAGTGCCCAATTTCGTAGAGCTGCTTAAGCATCAAAAGTAGCTAAGCTCAACTAAGTTGTGCTTATCTGAATAAGGTTACCAGCCAAAATACCATGTCACATGTACAATCTGTGACTGGTATCCTGCTTATTTTGGCTTTGCAGAAAATTTAGCAATATTTTTTGCTTAAGCGGCTCGATGAAATTTAGCCCTGGTCTGTAGACTTTTATGCCATTGTAAAAATCACCGTGGGGAAATTCTCAAATCAAGCTGGTGATCATGATGATTTGATTTTATCGCAGTGGGATCCAAATCACCACCAATCCATAGCGACGTTTAGCGGACACCAGCACATAGTCTACAGCGCCAAGTGGTCTCCTCATGTACCCGGATGCTTTGCTTCAGTATCAGGTATGTGCATAGATCTTATCCAACCAAAGATGAGATGAATGAGTAGACAGAATCCGTGTTTTACAACAACAGACAGATCATAAATGTTGGTTGGTTGGTTTGAGTCGACTGATTCAATTCAAACTCACATTTATTTTCATACTTCATGAAAATTTCCAAACAGTACATAGCCAAACATTAATTTAAAGAAGTCACCAAAACAGCATAATTTACAAGGCAGAATATAGATAAGTATGGAGGCATCATCTATGTAACATAAGTTCTTATGAGACCCCTTGTATATGACATCACAAGCTCAAACAGCGCCCTCACTGAGGTCAAAGGGAAGACCTATCATTGGTTGAGAGTTGTGCGTGGCGCGTAGGCCCTGGTATGTTTCCATTGTTTGACCTCAGCGACGGTGGCCTATGCAAGGGGTCTATTCTTCCATCATCTTAATTTAAAAAAATAGTTGTTTAGCTTGTTTGTCAGGGTCTTGTGATTTTTGTCTGCCAGTCTTCAAGCTGACAAGCCGTACGAAAATGGCCACCACATAAGGAAGATCTTTATAGGCCTTGAGTTTAAAATATCAAACTAGATTCTTTCAAGACATGACTGGAAAGGCACATCATTTTATTTGAATAACTTGTTTATTAAAGCCATACAAAAATGGCCACCACATGATAGGTCTCAAACTTCAAAAAGTAGCTCCACATATATACCTTGCAGGAAAATACTGACTGTTGAAGCGCCTTGAGCGTCACTGAGTGACGGATATGAGCGCTATATAAGAAGCCACCGTGACTATTATTATGAAGATCTTTATAGGTCTTGAGTTTAAGATATCAAACTAGATTCTTTCAAGACGTGACTGGAAAGGGACATTATTTTATTTTCAATAATTTGTTTGTTCTTCTTGAGGGGATCACACCGTGCGGTTATGGGACATTAGGAAGCCAGACTCAGCGAGGATGGTGATCCCGGCAGCCAACTGTGAGATCATCACAAGTGACTGGTGTAAATACGATCAGGTACATGTGATAGACCATGTTACATAACATAACAATTCAAATTTGTAAGGAGCTATTCCATCAAGATCATAGTGCACATTATAGAAAATAACCTGGATAGAGGTGAGTCTTAAAGGAACATTACAGAATTGGTTTTTGCTAACAAAACAGTCGCTGGCAGTGTAAGCACTTTATGTAATCTATCATACACATAAACTGACAAACCTGTAGAAGTTTGAGATCGATCGGCCATCTGGGTCACGAGAAAATAGTGAAAAACCGATTACACATTTGCATGAAATCATATAGGTTCAACAAATGAGTAAAACGCTCACTGAGCGATAAACTCCAATCGGAAAATTAGTTTATTAATTTCTCATCAAATATGGCATTTCAGACAGAAATATTTCAAGGGATGTTTTCTACTATCATCATCATTAGACCGTGTAAGTTTTATGTAATTCTGTGATCAAAAGTATATTTTACAATTACCAATTCTGTAATGTTCCTTTAAGAGCTCTATGAAATAGAGATAAACTAACAGATTCCCTAATGACAGGAGGAAGATTGTTCCAAATCATTGGTTCAGCTACACTGAAAGCTGTTTGACCCAGAACGTTGCTTGTACGGGGAACATTCAAGTGAGTGATGTCAAGTGTAGACCGAAGAAAAATCAAGGAGTGTAATATGACAGTAAATTGGAAAGATATCTAGGAGTAGTTTTGTTCAAGCATTTATGTACAAATAGAGCAAGATTTCAAATGAATCCAGTTTCTAATTGGTAGCCAATGAAATTCCTTGAGTGATGGGGTATATGTTCCATCAAGGTGTGGAACATACGAAACGAGCTGCACCACTTTTTAATCTTTGAACTCTGTCCAATTCATATGACGTAGCACCATTAACCCTCCTACTGTCAGTGACTCTTGGCAACATTTCCCAGTGAGTTGACCAACCATTTGAAACCATTCGACTGCCAAGGTTGTGTACGGTGGTACAACTGTGCACAGAACTAACTGTGTACTGTGTACATGCATTCCCTCATGGTATCATATTTCAGGCTGGCATAGTTTATCTATCATTCAAAACCACTTGAATGGTATTGAATGGTCAGACAGCAAGAGGGTTAAAGAAAGATTGCCGTATAACCTGTGACACCTTAAGTTTACAAACAAGCCACAGAGCCTGGACTTCCTGCTGGCACGGTTTGTAATCTGTTCAATAGAAGAAAACATAAAATCTTGCAATTTATGGAGATTGCTCCGTACATTATTCATCAACTTTTGAAATGAAAAACGGGGGCACATCTCAAAACTTGTGCAGCTGTTGTTTTTTGTAACTCTTTAATTGATGTGGAAAATTATGATACAAAGTGTAAAGTGTCCGATATGACCAGTGAAAATGCCTGCCAAGAAATTGCCTGGAATGTGCAAGGCCACTCTTTTTGTAAACAAAGGTTACAGTGGATTTCTACATAAACCCTCCGGCTGTCTGACCATTTGAAAACCATTCAAAAATCCATTCCTCACCCTTTCCTGAAGCTTTGTACACACTCTACAGCTTTACCATCGGATCAAAGTGTGCACAACCAACCATGCATGATCAGTGAAGCATGTAAATGGTGTTGGATGATGAAACAGTAGGCTCAAGAATCTACCAGATAGTAGGAGGGTTGAGATTGGTTATCATAATAAAAATTAACTGAATACTTTCAATCCCAAAACTTTACCCTTTATTAAGTCATACCAGTTTCAATCCTACAGAGAAATGTTTCCGCCTTTCGAAGTGTAGAAAATAGTATTCAAAAACAGTACGGGGTAAACAGTTATTTGAATAATCTGTTTTTTATTTTGTCCTCAGAACCTTCTGCTCATAGGATCAGTGGATAGTAAGATTAGAGGCTTGGATCTGAGGAATCCAAAAGCTCCGGTCTTTCAGCTTGGTGGACATACACATGCAATACGGAGAGTAAAGGTAAAGACATGTATATTATTTCATTTTTACTCTTACACCTCGGTGTACCAGGTGCTTTCCAGAAGAAGAAAAAACATCCCTAGCCTTTACTACATCAGTGGACTTGAACTGGCCTCTGGTTACCTGGTTGGCTCAGTGGTCTAGTGGCCGAAATGAATGTTCTAGAATGCAGGAGTTGTGGGCTCAAATCCCACCCAAGTAGTTTGCCTGTTGATTTTTTGTACACAGTACTAAAACACCGAGTATACAGAGCTTGATACACATCGGTTTCAGGTTGTAAACACAAAGTAAATTTATGCAATGTTTGCATCTGTTAAGATTTGTATATTGTTATATAATGGAATAACATGATATAAGCGTCATGTTCATTTTGAATTCTTTGGTTTTTTTAAGTTTTCAAGAAATCTATCTTGTGCACACTGCACAATATTTGTGAGATTGAAAATCTAAATGTTCACAGATTTGCACACAACTTACATGGCATAAAGATGGTCATGGTGGAAAACTTAGAATTGCTGTAGTTCTTTTAAGAAATTAGTTTTGATCTCAGGAGTCCAAAACCTGATGACTGAAAACAGTAAAAACATCGAAAGGGTTTTTCACTATTTTCTCGTGACTGTGATAATTAATTGAGCTGAAACTTTCACAGGTTTGTTAAGTGCGGATACTGGTCTGTGACCGATGTTGTCTGCGTGCTTTAAAGATTTATTTAAGTTTCTTGTGATGATTAAAGTTTTGTGCATGGCAGTCAGGCTTTGACTGCCATGCATATGTGTGTGTGTCGGGATCAACGTGCAGAAGATCATAGTCAAGCAGTTTTAAACATTTCCATTTTGGTACAGTGTTCTCCGCACAAGAAATCTGTTCTTGCTTCCTGTTCATACGACTTCACCGTGCGGACGTGGGACTTTGCTCGGCAGACCACGCCACTAGAAACCATCGAGCATCACACAGAGTTCGTCTGTGGTCTAGACTTCAATCTCCACATACCAGGCCAGGTTAGTGTTTTTTTCAGGAAGAAATCTACAGATATTTTAACTTAAAGGAACATTACAGAATTGGTAAGAAAAAAACTTGTAAAATAAGCTTTTTGATCACAGATTTACATAAAACTTACACGGTCTAATGATGATGATAGTAGAAAACATCCCTTGAAATATTTCTGTCATATTTGATGAGAATTAATAAACTATTTTTCCTATTGGAGTATATCGCTCAGTGAGCGTTTTATTCATTTGTTGAATCTATATGATTTCATGAAAATGTGTAATCGGTTTTTCACTATTTTCTCGTGACCCAGATGGCCGATCGATCTCAAACTTCTACAGGTCTGTCCGTTTATGTATATGGTGGATTACATAAAGTGCTTACACTGCCAGCAACTGTTTTGTTAGCAAAAACCAATTCTGTAATGTTCCTTTAATTCTCCAAAAACTTAACTTGGAGATGGCTTTGACTAAAAAAGTTTCATATTAAACTCTATTTTAAAGTTGCAAAGCAACATTTTCGACAAACAAAACTGTTGTTTCAAATGCAAAGATCATACAAAAACTTTTGCATATGCCACAGACAATGCATGTTTCAGAATAAAATTAATCATGTTTGTTTTCTTTCTGCAATGATCACCAATCCTGTACTTTGTGTTTTAAATAAGTGGCCTCTTAGACAATACCTTAATTGTATTGATGAATATGCAATCATGATTGTATTCATTTTTCAGCTTGCTGATTGTGGATGGGACGACAGAACAGTTGTATTCAGCCCAAAGTCTTTACTTGAAAATCAAACCACCGGAGCTACTTGATGTTGGACAACGAGGGCAATCTTCATACTGTTTTTTTGGACAGGGTATAAATAGAGGAGAATCTTAATTCCATGCAGCTGCTGATTTTATTTGGTTTGCAGGTTTGTATGACTCAAACCATCTTCCATTGCTAAAGCATTGCCTCTGCTCAACCAAAGTCTACTTCTGTGCAACATTATTTGTGTAACAGCTATTATTCATAATTTTCCCAGTCAGTTTCCCTTGATGATTGAAAAAAAGTTGCATCCCTTTAAGGTGATTCCTCTGCTGCCACGTCCCAGGCTGTAACAAAAACTTGGGCGTGATCCCTGGCTATACGGCAGTTACAGGTTGAGTGGCTTCTGACTGGCACCCTTGTACAGAGATATTGACAAAATAGGGAGACTGCAACATTACAGCTAGATAGCTCAGCATGCTCATGTGGAGGTCGCAGGATCAAGTCCTGCTCTTGCAGATTTTTCTTTGTTCTACCCTAAATAAGTCATTTTTATATTGAGCTTTTCAAATAAGTGCAAGATGTTTAATCATACATTAAACGTGATATCATAAATTATAGTCTGGATGTATGTATTCAGTGCTTTATGTGCTAAATGAAGTCTAGGAACCAGCCTCATCAGTATTATTATGTCTTTTGGTACGTTGCCACTACAGTCCAACAGTCTGAACTGTTTCTGTACAAATTAAATTGGCAATCCTTTTATTCTGTTGCAAGTTGTTGAATTTTAATTTAATTGTAAAGTATGTGAATTAAGTATAAATATTTTATTTTACAAATAATTTCTTTTGAGAAGTAATAAAGTTTCAATAATGACTGGCAAGTTTGCATTTTTTTCAACAAGGTTGTAATCATTAAGGCACAAACAAATCCATCAACCTTGTGCCAAAGTAGTCTCATTGCACCATTTTCTCTTTTTTTTTCCTTTTTTTTTTTTTACAAATGCACCAGAACTAAACAAGCTGTGACTCGAAGCGTGCTTGAGGTTGAGCCCCGGATAAACCCCGGATAAACCCAGGAAAGACTCTCAGAAGACCTCGAGGCTAACCTTGAGTTTCCACTTGTTCTATTTTGCATTCCTCCCTAACTGGATCACTAATCTTTTAAATATATGTTTACAAGATTAAGAATTGCTAAATTCCACCTGTTGAATTATTTACTTGAATAATTGTTGAGAAATTGTTATGTCCTAGGAAATAAATAACATGATGAGATTAAAAGCACATTTTATGTTCTTTGTGTATTATTTGTGGTTTCCAAAACATATTATGTCTTCTAATTTTACAGTAATTTCACTGCTTGAGACTTCTAAGTATTTAAAAAGTATTATTACATATTAAATATTTTGCACTGCATACTGTGGGACTTTATTTAGTGGGGTGCACCCATTAGCAAAGGAAAATGTTTTTCAACACAAATATTTATTGAGGACAAGTGTAGTCAAACGAGGGCGGTATTTGCTATTTGTGGACCATCATTTGCAATTTTTATTACAAAAAGTTATTATTTAGAAAAAGTATATAACCAAAAGAGGGCGGTGTTAACTGTAAGTGGACCATCCTGAAAGTACAACAAACAGTTCATCACAGGATGTTACTGTTGGGAGATTGTCAGATTGTCTACATCATTTCAAACACTATCTGAAGGCTTGGGCAAAAACACAAACCAAGTGTTTCATCTCATGGCAGTTTTGCCTCAATCATGAAAATCTGTTAATTGCTAGAGGTCAAAGCCAATAGTACTGGCATTTTAGTTGAAGCCATTGCGGTTATGGTCTTTAAAGGTTGAAGCCATTGGGCATTTTTTAATACAAGCCACTTGCGGTCATTATGTTCTTTAAAGGGCGAAGCCAAAAGTATGGGCATTTTAGTGCGACTTGCGCCGTAAGGTCTATTAGGTATTATCAATTGCGGCCGATGGTCTCTTTTTATTATAATATGAGCATTATTTTAAGTTTAAGCCGGCCACTTTCGGCTTTTATGGTCTGTAAGAACGGAGCAAATATTTTGCGGTCGTTATGGTCTCTAAAGGGTGTAGTAGGCCAATGGGAATTTTGGTTTGAGCCACTTGCGGTTGCTAGGCCTATGATCTTTAAAGGGTAAAGCTATTGGTATGGGCAATGAGTACAAGCCACTTGTGCGGCTCATCAGATAAGTTTTCTAAAGGGTGAAGAAAAGTAATGCGCAATTGAATTTTCCAGCCATTTCAAAGTCCTGGCTACGCTGCTGCCCTAAACATTTAATTTTACAAACTCAGCTTTTTATCCGAACGAAATATTATGCAACCATCACGTGTCCCGTGCATATGTAAACAGATGCTTTCAATGCAGTTTTGTTTCGGCCCAGGAGGGCGCTACACTAAGCGCCCATGCCAGATGGTTGAAGGTTTTTTGAGGGTAATCATTTTCCCGCCAAAAAAACCCCCACAGTATCATACACATTTCGTACCTAACTTGTCCGCCTAGGAAGCCATAAAAGGGTATTAGTAGTTTTTGATTGATTTATGTAATCTACGTTTATGCCTAGAACCCAAACTCACAACACCTTTTGTTGCTTCAGCTGAGCACAGTTTGTGATTTATGGTAATAGTTGCCCACTACCGACTTTTTAATGCTAGGTGGTAAAAGGGTATGGATTTGTGAGATTGGGTTGGTTAGAAAACTATATTAAAAAGGCAAGCTCCTCATTATAGCACTTCAGTAAGGGTTACACCCCCAACGATCGTTTATCAAAGAGTCAACATTCCCATAATTTCAAACCTTATGTTTTCAATTATTAATATGTCATGGTATCTCTTGAGTGAAACCAACCAAGATCATGGGGGCGGGGGCGCAAATTAATATGTTTACTGTTCATGTACATATACTTGTACTATTTTTGTCGCTGTTGTGAGGTCTAAATTACTGTGTTGATCCCACACCCGGCCGTACCCGCCCCAACACAAGGCTGTATTCAGGAATGAAACATTAACAACTTATTATTTTTAAAAAATGAGTTTTAATTAAATCAAATTCTTCAAATGTGACACTTTTTTTTAAAATTTAGGATTATGGGAGAATAGGCCTACATCATTTACATAAAATCTGTGTACATCTTCTAAGCAGACGATATATTTTGTGTCACGATATGCAAATAATAGAAATGAATGGCAGTTCTGATGTCGTCACACAACATGTGAACACGCCTTTTACGGATACAAAAATGGCGTCTTTGCAGTCCAAGCTGAGAGAGGTAAGGAGACACTTTTTTTCTTCAAAAGTTGCATCATTATTTGGTCCATGAGACCTGGAAACCCGTGAAAGTTGAACATATTGCATTCTAGCATAACTGAGCCTAGTTTTCCCGGTAAATATTGGTCTTTAAAGCCGCATAAATTCAATATTGAAGGCACCCTCCCCCTGCGGCAGTGTGGATAAATGGCACCCGCGGCATAACTAACAATGGTTTGTTCGTGAGCTCATTTTTGTGCGTTTTTGGATTAATGTGCACCTAAAAGAATGTCATGTTCTAACTTTTTATTATTTATTATAAATAAGCTAAATAGACAATTATTTTACACTGCTGAGGTTTAAAGGTTTGTCAGTGTTAATGTTTGGTACATGCTGTGGGAGTAGCTACAATTTGGTAAATTCGTTGGAGATAAGTAAATAAATATTTTATCATGGTTTACTTAGCCAATTGTGATTGTGCATTTGAAAATAGGGAGGTGTTAGACCCAGAAACTGGACACTGTACTCCTCTTTTAATAACTTTGTATTGCGGTAGGCCTACTTGCTTTTAAAATATAGATTTTGAACTGCCTCTAGCTACTGGTAAGACATCTGAACTAGAATAAAAGTTGTGGGTTCGAATCCCACCCGAGTCACATGCCTGCAGAGTTGTTATTACAGGACTCGTGAAAGTACTGAGTATAGTGCTTTACATACAACAGTGTTGGTAAAAAACAAATAATATTCTTTATCCCCGGTCCAAATTTACCATCTATTGAAGTGTTTAACTTTTTTTGTTATGATTTGCTGTTTTTCCAAGCATTAGCTTCAAGAAAGCTCCCAAATGACAAAAATTGTCAAAATAGCTGGAACAACACCAACTTGACTTCTCAATAGTGCCAAAAATTAAATATCATGCACTTAATTGAACTGAAGATCATCTTCTGTGGTTTACACCGTAGTACTGTAGGCACTAGGCTTTACAAAAATATCAAAATCTCAGTTTTAAACTCCAACAATTTGTTGAATTTAAGGTTAGTTATGCTGTCAAGAAGAAGAAGAAAAAGAAGAGAGGGGAAAAAAAAAGAAAAAAAGGTGTTTGAGCTGTTGCAGGATTACCAACAAATCTCTATCCATTACTTAAGCCAGATGGATGTTTGGGTTGTCTTTTGGAAAACCTGGTTGAATTTTCGTTTTATTTACATTGAATTGAGCAGTTTCTGTTTCAATATACAGACATTTTTATTTATTTTAATTTTTTTTTTGTATTTTGTGTTTCACAGACCTTGGAAGAAACTTCAATACCTTCCTTGACAATCTATAAGAAAATCTGATGATGACATATCAACCTATAAAGGTTAACCTGAGATCTTTGTCATAGTTTGACAGGATGCAAGACACAGATTTCTCACTCTTTACAGGTAAGTCTACAACACTTACAGTTTATGTTAAAAAGTACACTGAAAGGGAAAACAAAAATGCCTTTTCGCAAATCAAGGTCATAGGTAATTTTTTTGGCATAATTTTGTTGTGATATGCGGTATAATTTGATTTTATGTTATCGAATGTTGGCCATTTCAAGAGCTTTAAACTTATGTAAATTTTATTTCTGTAGGTGCTTTACTTTTGGAGATATGAATGTCCAAACATAGCAGGTCATGCTAATTAGTCAAAAGTTTGTTAACCCATATCTTAAAAAATTATTAACCGAACGACAAAAATTTTTGGTTATGGGGGTTTCTCAATGAGTCCAATCAGCACACCAAATTTCATTTTAATCCGTGACGGTCAGGTCCAAAAGCGTGTTGAATTGACACAGAATGACCCCCATGTAATTGACGTGTAGATTGATGTACTAAAATCAAGCAGAGCTGTGGAATTGCCTTGCCTCTGCAAGAAAAAAATCTCCATATCACAATCCATTCTGATTATGTGCCTGTTGGATCACCCCTTAGGGAGTCACATTCACGGCTGTGTTGATTGTAACAGGTGAAGTTTTGGTGTGTATTTGTGTTAGCTCCGTACCTATATATTATGCAAGTCCAAATCAACTAGCAACCACTGTGTCACAAGTCCTTTATCAGTAGGTTTGTTTGACCTCCTCGCGTTTTTCAGATTTTTGGCTGGATGTGTTTTGGAGAAAAACATTTTAACCCTGTTTATTCTGAGGTAGGGGACTCATAAAAATTGTTTTCTATTTTTTGTGGACTCCATCTGTTGGAAAAAAATAAAAACTAAATATTTCAGAGCATCTTAGAGCCGCTCTTTAGAGTGTGCATTCCAATTCACTACTTTTGAAGCCATGCCCCAAACTTTGTGGTAATTCCCACAAATTGTAAAAGTTTTGTTTTGTTCACCATTACATGGTTGGCATTTTCAGTTTGCATTTTGTAAGTTGGCTATTATTACATCTTCAGCTTTTATACACTGTGTGATATTTCAGTTTGTTAGCAAACCATTCTTTCTAGTTGAATATAAACAAATCCCCCCTATAGTTGGTACTTCCATTGCCCAGAGATAGATGTCTATGTAGGGCCTTCACCATCGCGGACATTATACTTCTACATCCTTGATGTTTGAATTGATTCTATTGTATTGAATTGAATTGGTTTATTTAAAAACATTGGATGAAAATAGCTCGAAGGATGATAAATCATGAATTAACATAATATGATAACAATTGTTAATAAGCCATTATATCGAATAAGCCATTATATTAAAAAAGCCATTAGAGAGAATAGAGAAAAACGGGTTGATAATAAACATTAACCAGCACAACACAAAAACATTTCGAACCAATTTTAAAAAGCACCAGAAATTGGAACAAAACAAATTGGAAATTAAAAAGCAGGTCAATAAAACGGACAGTTATTAAATTAATTAATTCTATGCGGGTAGAGTGTGAATGACCTTTCATTTGACTGATGAGGTGTCAAGGTTTCTTCTTTGTAGTATTCTTGATGTGGTCTCCAGTACTTTTTGATATCTTTCTCTAGTGATTGTGAGCATCTATTTTAAATGCACGCTCAATAGTTCGTGCAAGTCTCATGTGTGTCGAAAAGAAACTATAAAGACCGTTTTTTTCATGTGTCAAATCTTTTTACGAATTCAGTTTTTACAAAATTGTTGAAAACCAAAATGCTCATAGCAATATTTTATGTAAATAGAATTTGAGTTTTTAAAAAATACAAATATTTTGCTAAAATTAACATTGTAAGTAAATTAAAGGCTTTGTGTGCACACCAGCGACCACAGTGCTGTATAGCGTTCACACCAGTGATGATGATTATTGCAATTTCGGGTGAAAAAGCTTTTTCTGAGAATGGAGGGCATTCTTCACCAATGGAGGCTATTTATCCTCATTTATCATAATTTAAAGTATATTTTAGCTTGGTTATTGACATAGTCGGACTGTGAATATCTTTTGTAAGCTTTTCCTTGGTAATTGACAATGTCAGAATCTGAAGCGTCATGCTATCCATGTACATAAGATTATCATCTTCTACTTTGACCGTTGCCTCCTCATTGAGCATTAGCTGGAATTCAATTTTCATTAACGTGCTGTTCAGATTAAAAAAAAAATTGAACTGGGTTGTTGGCCCTCATCATGTTTGCGTTTCATTCCCTTAGTAATGCTTTCCAGGGTGTACGACTGGCATGAAACATTGAATTGAGTGCCCTTTAACTCACCATCCAACAAGCTACTTTTTTTTTGCTTTTCACCCAAATTGTGCTAGCCAGCCCCACATCACTGACTGTGACGCTGAGTCAAAAAATACCCTTATGCCCCTGTCAATGTAAGCATACTTTGATGAGCGACGACTCTTTGGTCGCCCATGTGGATATTCTCAGTCCTCACTTTCAGAAAATGTTGCTCTTCCTCATTATGTTATTATTCTTTGCCCCGTTTGGATCCATGTGTGGACTCTATCACTCTATAATGAAGTCAGGAACTATCTAGCCTGCGCTGTCATCTCAGCTATTGTGTATTTTCAATCAAATGTTGATACTCTCATCCGGTGTACCTAAATCTGAGACGTGCTTTTCCTTTTGATTGCATGTATTTTTTTTTTGGTTGCAATGATGAAACTTTCCCTTGTTGATTGAAATTTCTACAGAACCAATTACGGTCCTGATCAAAATGCAACAAAACACAATTTTTTATAACATTGACGAAGTCCAACTTTCTCATCTTTTGTTGTTTTTTTGTTTTTTTTGTATCATAGCAATTTTAAATCATATTTTAAATATATACCTGTTTGGATTATTTTGATTAAAGTGAGCCATTGGAAGAGAACCTCTTCACTACACAACGATGTCACAGTAGACTGGTTATTCTGTAACAGCCTTGGACAATGATTGCGCAGTTCTCGTGAACAAGGGTTGAGTTGAAATGAAAACCAGGACAGTGATCAATTTCAGCATCAGACTGTACACCCTGTGTGATGTCATTAAAGATCTCTTCAGCCTAACCCTCAAAAGGTGAGTTTACATTGTTTAGTTTTCTCCACAGTGATAAACAATATGGACCTAGATATGCACATTATGTCTTAAAAAGACCCAAACAATACAGATAAGTGAACAATTTGAAGGGAAAGTACTCCATTCATTGGTATCAAACAGGACTTTCGAGTGAAAGATTTCCATTCATCCAAAGGTTGTACAAGTTCAGATCAGTGTACTCCAAATTATTGTCTATAGTGTTCTGATAGGATAAAAGTACTGCCGTTAAACCCAAACATATTATTGCATTCTAGGAAATGATGCAAAGGTGCTACTTTTCATTGGTCATTGACAACCTGGAAATGTCATAAAGCATTCTTCCAGAATTTTGTAAAGGTTCTTAGCATTACAATCCACAAGAACCTAACAATGCTACCGAGCGTTAATTTTTGATCATGCAGCAGTTGACATACTTTTGGTGTACAAGTAATTTGCTATATATTCGGTCAGGAGACTGACGATGACAAGAGCAAGCCAGTCGAAACATTGAGACCAAAAGTGGCAGTGCAGTCAATTACGAGAAGTCCCCCGATCCACAAAGCTAAAGTAGTAGTCCAGGCCGAATTCCTACCTCCCGCCCAGGTAGTAGTTAATAAGCAGGACAGTTCTTTTCAAAACTGAGAAGTCTCCCGAATTCTGAAAATCTACTCCGCGGTAGTAGAATAAAGAGCAAGACAAGTTCTCTAAAGAACAAAATCTACAGAGCAAAGTAGATATTTATACACATGGTGTTACCGCAAACCGAATATATATTGATACCTCACCATGCAATGCCTCAAAACCCATAAGTAACTTGCTCATTATATTATGATGGTAAAAGATCAGCACACAACTGTGTGATGTACTGATCTTTAAACAACTATTTAGTTCATCTCTGAATGAGATATCAAAACGTGTGCCATTTATGTCAAATAACCCGATTATTATTGCAGCCAGCTTTCAACCATTCTGGTAATGGGTGAGTTTCTTTTTACAAGAGTATACATTGTCCAGTAAAATTGAAAAAAATTATACCAATTGCAAAATTCAATCAACCCAAAGCAGTGTTTATTCAATAGGCAGAATATTGTGTCTTTGACTAATTTGAAGGGTAGTCTAAACTAGTTTTGAATCTGTTATTAAGTTACATCAGTCATAACACTACTTAGGAAAGCATACCATAAAGCTGAAGTACATTGTACATGGAATAATTCAGTGAGAAACTCTTGCTAATATTGATCAATGTTGAGGCAAACCATTTGAAGTTATGCAAAAATAAAAACAAACATTTCTTAGTTTGATCTCCAAAATGCAACTCTGTCAAAAATAATGCCTTTGCTCCATGGAACCAGTCTGTGTGATAAACTAAATGAGCCCACTGAGAATAACAGTGAACAATTTATAGAGTGGTGTGGATTTTGTTCTATTGGAATTGAGGATGGATTTAACATGTTATGCTCACATTGACCAAGTACTCAATATAAATTGAATCTGTTGTGTCAACAACAGGTGGCATTTAAAAGCTATGTGTCTCTTTTTAGATGTAGAGCTATAAAGTTAAGACCAATTTTAGGATTGGTATTTATTTTGAGGGAATATTGATCGGTCCCATTCGTACCAATACCAATCGAACCCAAGAGAAAATTTGTCATTAAGAGAATAGCATTTGAATACCCCCCAAAAACCCAATGTTGCTATTTTGATTTCAGCAATTAAAATAGCCTACGATGAAAGCAAATAAAAAATCAAGTTTTTCTTGTTTGTTCACCCAAGTAATCAACAAAATTTACAAAATTTGTACAGGAATTGTATGTGTTAAATAAAAACTAAAGAGGACGGGGATCATACTCTTCCAAAAAAACACAATGACTTGATTTGGTAGTCAATAATACTTTCCGATCTTGACACTGTACCATCTGTTCTATCTCAACTCATCTGTGGCATCAGACTACTTGCCCAAGTGAGTTAATTTTCTATGGTCAGTGATACAAATCACCTGATGTTGTCAATTCTATACTCTCCCCTTGCATTCCTTCCCATTGATCTGCCTGGAACTCAACTGAGCCCATCTTGTCTTAAAGGCCCTGTACACTATTGGTAAGATCAAAAAACACAATGTTCACAGATTCACACATAACTTACATGATTTATAGTAAGTAATGGTAGAAAGGGTTCCTTAAAATATTTCTGCCTAAAATGCTATCGTTTCTGAGAAACGAGTAAAACAATAGTAATTATCGCGCGCGATAATTTGAAAAAACAAAAAAACACATGAGATCTCTTTTCACTATTTTCTCGTGACCTCGATGACCAGTTGAGCTCAAACTTTCACAGGTTTATTTGTTCATGCATATGTTTAATCACATAAAATGTGGACACTGATTTTGAGCTGTTACCAAAAGTGTACAATACCTTTAAATCCAAAGACTTCTGTAATGATATTGCTTTTATGGGAACAATAAGTCTTTCTCAGCTTTATATTTAGAACAGATATTTATTATGACCTTAAAATGGCACAGCTGTCGATCCATTTGACATAACTTTCCCCACCACCTGTACGTATTCCTTCTAGATCTCATAGAATGTTGAGGCACTACTTTGCCTTTCCACCAACTTCTTCCTTCTAGATCTCAAAGAATGTTTAGGCAGTGCTTTGCCTTCGGACTTCACTTCTACCTGTACTTTTTCCTTCTTGATTTCATCTCACAGAATGTTGAGGCACTACTTTGCCTTTAATGTCGCCACCACCACTTTTATACATACAATGCCCAACCTAAAACAATACACTAAATGTTATGTCACCGTTTGTCTGACTTATCTGTCACATGCTTGTACAGGACATACATTTTTTGAAACCTGCACCAATAAGGACTGTATGTTTTAACAATTCAATTTCTGCAAATTAAGGTCAAACAGAATTTGCTAAGATATTACTTTCCAACTTGTTTTCTTCTCATGTATGACTAGAATTCTTTCTGGTCATGAAAGGGATTAAGCACACTCTTAAAAAACACTATAGAATACTAAAGAAAGGTAGCTTCTTCTTTCAGGAAGTATTCTTCTGAAAATAACTGTGGATGCAATGAACATTTGTAAATGTTTCAGGCTGCTCTTATCCTTGAATTTGATCTTCAACA